>JARQZK010003611.1:1950000-1980000 GCA_030704885.1 Cynegetis impunctata
CTCTTCTCAGCCAATTAATCAATTCATCTATTCATCATATTTTTTTTCTATCACAAAATAGGTACCTACCTACCTACTTAACAAATTTGTTACTTATTCGAGGAATTAATCAATTGTTGCCCAGCAAGAACCAACGGGGAGGTGAGAGTTTTTTCTTGCCAAAAATAAAATAGGACCCTCCCAAAAATAGATTAAAAATAAAATTCTTGTCATAAAAGAAAAACAAAATAAAAATAAAATAAAATAATAAAATATACATTTAGAACAAAAAAAAATTTAAATAAATTCTTTGTTATAGACATCTATTTTTTTATAATTCCTGCAATGATGCCAATGCCAAGGCAGAAGCCTTAAAATAAAAAATAATGTTTTGCATAAATCAAACAAAAAATAAATTCTTTTAAGATTTTTACAAGGAACAACGAATTATTTGGTATAATACTAAGTAATAAAGTATCTAGTACCACAAACAAAACCTGTGAAAAATAAAATGTGCAAAATATGTATGGGACAGCAAATAAAAAGTTATATATTTTTGAAGATTAGCGGGATTCTGCGATCTTTAACGTTAGCAAAATGATCTATAATATCCTCATCAACTTGTTTGTCTTTCGCCATAAGTTTTTACGCAATTCCTTTTTCAATAGACAACAAACTGATATTTTTTCAAACGATCCTGGATCATAGAATTTCGGAAATAAGTTTTAATTCACTTAAGAGTGGAAAACGAGCGCTCTACGGAAGCCGATGTCACCGGGATAGAAACAATTAGACATAAGAGTTTATAAACTTGGGGTAATTCTTGATTCAAATCATTATCAAAAAGGTATTTAATAGTCATGACATGATTTTCATTTTGCCCCAAAATTTCATTGTCATTATAAACAACACACAGTTCACTCTTTAGCGCCACCTTATCAAAAAAAGTGTATTTTTGACATAAATTTTCCAAAAGGTTATCTGGAAAATTAGCCGAAAATCCGGTAAACAAATTTTTATTGAGTAATTCGAAGAAATGCAGTTCTTTCAAATCAGAGAACCTTATTTCTATTTGACCCCTAATAGTATCCAAAATTTCATAAAATATTTGCTTATAGTGAAGCTCCATATCTGCGAAACTGAGTTTCTTTCGTTTTGGGCTAAATTGAGTCGTATCATCAGTCGTTTGAAATACAGAAAATAGTTTTTTGAAATAAACTTCTGCGCGAAATTCTGAAATTTTCTCCAAAAGAAACTTGATCCGATTTCGTGAGTAAATCACATCTGAAAACTTGTGCTGTAAGATTTGAAAAACTATTTCTGTTTGTTCAAAAATTAATCTAAAGATGTTTAAAAAATATATAAATTCCTTATCTTGTAAGTAAGATATTAATCCGCGTGCGGTATTTAAAGTTACTTTATCGGTGAAAAATTCCTCACTTTCAACTATAGAATTAAGAGCCTCTAAAATTTTATCCTTATTATTGTGTATAGTAAAGATAGCTCTTGAAGTAAAATTCCACATTTTGAAAAAAATGTTGAAAATGCAGATAAATTTGAAAAAAAAATTCTAACTTGCCTAATAGAACTACAAGCGTTACTTAAAACCAAATTCAGGTTATCTGCATAACAATGTGTAAAAATAGCTTGAGGAGCAACAGATTTAATTTTTGTTTGTAGACCGTTTAAATGGCCAGCCATAACCGCTGCGCCGTCATAGGTTTGTGCTATAAGTTTAGATTGAAAATTAAACTTCGAAAATTTCTCATTTGAAAAATCGAATAAATCGTTGGCAGACCTTCCAGAACTGACATCATGAGAACCTAAAAATCTCTCAAATAATGTTCCATCTTTTACGAACCTGCATATTATCGACAACTGCGATTTACAGCTAATGTCAGTTGTCTCATCTACTTGCCAGGAAAAAAAATTAACATTTTTAAGTTCATTTTCGATAAAAGTTTCCAAAACAAGAAAGCAGAGTTTATAATTTCGTTTTGAGTTGTTTTTGAGGTTCCGGAGAAAACTGTAGCGTTGTTAATGAAATTATACAGCTTTTCGTCATATTTGCAAAATAGATCAAGGAGTTCCTTAAAATTTCCCTTATTGCTAGATTCGTCTGTTTCATCTTGTCCCCTAATCGCTATATCTTGGCGACATAAAAATAATATAATGTCGACCAGTTTCTCCAATATTTCTCTGTTTTCCTTAACTTTTTCGTTGTATTTTTCTAACTCTTGAACACGTGCTGTATCAATAACATCAATAATGTTTTTTTTTCCAAACATTTTAAATTTGATCCGCGACACGACATGTTCCTGGGATTTTTCGTGCCTTTCCAAAGAACGTGATAAATTTTTTAAATCGTCAAATCCTAAGCGGCCCCAAACAGAGACATTTTCACTAGTAAAAAGTAAACACTGCCAACAAAATAATTTATTTTTTACCTGTGATCCGGTTAGGCAAGGATGCCTCTCGTAATTATTTGTATTGAAACCGCGGTTTTGTTTTCTGTTACGCTGCACCAAATTCTTCAATTCAGGGGTAGGTCTCACTGTTTTTATCAAAACTTTATCCTCATAACTTAGAGCACTAAAGTTATGGGATAACAAATATTCCACTAAGTCACCATTGAAATTTTTGAAATTAACTTCAGTAATGAAACTCATTGTAACACAATACGCGAACTCTTTCTGGCGGCCATTAGCGAATTACGACACATTACGATTTCCAACGAAATTGACTCGATGTCACGCGAAATTCTATAATTGTGATTGGTCGATATTGTATGAATCTGGGTTCCTATCCGTGTTGCCATTTACATGTGTTTTGCTTTACTATTGCAATAAAGTATTCTGTTTTTGAGTGGTGTGAGTTTGCTTTTCTGTGGCAGGCATAATGAACGTTGAGAATATACCTTTCGTCCTTTCTAAGCTTTCCGCAGCGTTGCCACAAATCTTGAAATGAATGAAATGCAGTAAATTTAAATACCTTCTATCTTAATTAATAAATTATATTATATAATGTAGGTTGAAAGGAAGGTAGGTGCATAAAATAATATGATTTTGATTGATATGAATATGCTGAATGCTGACTATTCAATATAATATATATATTAGTGATACACGGAATATTTTTGAGGAGGCTTAGCCTCCTTAGCCTCCTTTGACTAGCCGCCCCTGATATATATATATATATATATATATATATATATATATATCTATATATATATATATATATATATATATAATCTTTTGATAATTATTAGCAATAACAGGCTGGTTGAATCTTAAAAAACTCGATTTTATCAAAAAGTTGACGCCTCACCATGACATTCGCAATTGAAATTTCTTTGACATTTATTGATTTGAAAAAATTGAATAAAACAGGGCTGCTTTGTATATGCTATTCAGTCTAATATTAATATTCAAAATTCTTATCATTAGATCGTAAGGGAAACCAAAGAAACCTTTACCTACGTAATGTTTGAAAATAATAATAATAGGGTACTATTTATCTAACAACAAAGAAATTAGTTATGGGAAAACATTAAAGAAGTGGAGTAGAATTATCGGAATAGTACGCTTATATGGAAGCAGCCGTTGACACGTGTTTCGGACTCTTTGGTCCTCATCAGAACGGCGTAGCTAAGTATTGGATTGAAAATTTGGAGATGAAAATAGTTTAATAAATAAAATCCTCTGTTATGGAAGAAAATGATGAGGACCAAAGAGTCCGAAACACGTGTCAACGGCTGCTTCCATATAAGCGTACTATTCCGATAATTCTACTCCACTTCTTTAATGTTTTCCCATAACTAATTTCTTTGTTGTTAGATAAATAGTACCCTATTATTATTATTTTCAAACATTACGTAGGTAAAGGTTTCTTTGGTTTCCCTTACGATCTAATGATAAGAATTTTGAATATTAATATTAGACTGAATAGCATATACAAAGCAGCCCTGTTTTATTCAATTTTTTCAAATCAATAAATGTCAAAGAAATTTCAATTGCGAATGTCATGGTGAGGCGTCAACTTTTTGATAAAATCGAGTTTTTTAAGATTCAACCAGCCTGTTATTGCTAATAATTATCAAAAGATTAAAAATAGATTACAGGCAACAACAATTCGAATAAATAATTATATATATATATATATATATATATATATATATATATATATATATATATATATATATATATATATATATATATATATATATATATAAATATATATATATAAATATATAAATATATATATATATATATATATATATATATATATATATATGACAAGCGAGTCAATTTCATGCAAATTCAGGATTCATTGGAAGGGACATAAACTTTCGGTTTTCAATGGGACACCTGGTATATCTTCAGTTTTTTGTATAACATATAGAATACAACTTTGTGTCAATTGTTAGTGTTTGTAACCATATTTTAATTTTTTGTTTTGAAATAAATTTTTATTCTAGATGGATGCGTTCAAATAACTTATTTCAGTCCTGAAATTTTTGTAAAAATACATTTTTCCTGTTTTCGATCAAAATGTTTCATCTAGGTATGTGACGTTTGATTTTAAAATTTTTATTACTATTTTCTTTCAAATGGCAACATGGTGGCTCGTCGGATTAGAAAAATTGATATCGCACTCAATAAGGTTGTGAAAACTGAAATTGAAAAACGGTTACACATAGTGAAAAGTGATACATACTTGTATTCGAAATGTCATATGGACACAAAATACGGAAAATATACCCGGTGTCTCATTTGAATTTCGAAAATTTCTGTCACTTCCGGTGAATCCGTAATTTGTATGAAGTTGAGTTACTTGTCAAAAACGTAGTTTTATGTATCAGAAGATCCTCCAAATTTCATTCCATTATCTCCGAAAACAAAAACGTTATAGGGGCAAGCCATTGAGTTAAAAGCTAAATGTTTATGAGAAAAAGGATGATTTGAATCCGACGGAATACATATATTCGTGAAAGTTGGTTTTCCACATATATATCGGAACTCTAAGTATTATTATTATGAAAAATGTATCTGTATTGAAAAGGAATTGGATCGACAGATAAATTTCTTAGATTTAACTGTCTTTCATGATAATAATACTTTGAGTTTATATAGATATATATATATATATATATATATATATATATGGAAAACGAACTTTCACAGATATATGTATTCCGTCTTATTAAAATCTTCCTATTTTCCATAAACATTCAGCTTTTAACTCAAAGATCTACAGAGCGTTTTCAATTCCATTATCCGTACCAAATTTAGCAAAAGAAATTTCTACTATAAAAATAATTGCTGCAAATAATTGTTTTCATACAAGTTTGATAGATAAAATTATAAACAAGAAACGTAGTCAACTAGTGTACAACAGCATATATCCTCAATCGGAAGTAGAAAAATCGGAAAAATTCACATCTCTAACATATTTTGGTCCTCTAACAGAAAAAGGTGCTAATGTCATACCTACATGTAATATTATAACTGCTTTCAAACCTAAGACAAAACTCTCAGGATTTTAATTCAAGGCCATAGATATTACTTCAAAATTTGAAAGTTCAGGAGTTGATTTGTCCTGTATGTAAAGGAGTTTATATAGGTCAGACTGGTCGATCGTTCAAGACAAGATTTGAAGAACACCAACAACCAATCTTTTTGGAAAAATAAAACGGATTCAACGTTTTCAAAACATTGCCGTTTCCACAAATAGATAACTTCCAAATTATGCACAAATTACCTAACTTACTTACTTAGAATCATTAGAAATTTTTTAACTCAATCATATTGCAAAAGATATCTTGCTGAGCGACCATGCTGACTTGATATATTTTCCTATATTTAGTGTATTCAAACAATAATGCCCGATGATGGTCTAGTAACCGAAATTGCAATCGCAGTGTAATATTTTTTTTAAAGTATTTTTATGATAATAAACGTAGTAAATTCAAGTTTTGTTTTTGTTCATCATGTTAAATTATCACGTAGTAACGACGGATTCCATCAAATATATGCTAATAATTTGGTAAAAAAAGTATGTGCAATGAGCAGGAAGAATCTCAGTTACTCCTTGTATTGTAGCCACCCCCGAAAAATATTCAAAATACAATGAAATTCACTTCAGACAGACGTGTCTTCATTTCTATTATTGAAAAAAGTTTCACCAATTGTTAAGCAGGACCTCTTCATCAGTCACACGAAACGATTGTTTCCTCGTCTGCATTTACCGTGTAAAAAGTACCGGACAAGATCGAATTCCTCGAAATTTAAAGAGACGCTACAAAAAATGATCGATCTGGATGAAAATTCTCGTCACGGTTGACCTCTTTCGTCGCATCCACGTCTCTTCGACCTCCTGCGATAATCTACCGTTAATGTAGGCATTATTCGGACTTGATTACGGGAAATTGTACGTTTGGCCATTTCTGAAATGGAGAAAGATGGCTTTCGAATGATAACCCAGATATTCGTGCCGCCCTACTAATATATGTTTATATTGGAGGAAATTTATCGATGTTATCATCGTCATCATCAATTAACAGGAAATTATACCCGTGAATATCAAGTTATGAACAAGAAAATTATGATTTCAATAATAATGACTTCGATAGAACAAATAATTTTGGACATTGAATTGAATTGGCATTTACTTGGTGAAAGTTCATATTCATAACTTTATAAAGAAATAAAAAACTAACTTTATTTACAACTATATATGTAATGTCATAATTACTGTCGTTTAAAAATTCTGAAACTGACATATTACCTACTTTCACTTCCCACCCACGGGTGAGAAATTTTACACCCGTGGGTGGGAAATTTTCCACCCGTGAGAGGATTTTTTTCTGTTTATTTTGAGAGAAGATGTCTTTTTTAAGTTTTTTAAATAAAAAGTTCATTTACCTATTTGATTTTATTGAGACTTATAAGAACACTTGACAACATTAGCACTTCTTAAGTTCTTTAGGATTAGTAAACACAAAATTAACAACAAGAACGGAACTTTTCAAACAAAGGATTAATATTTTCTGTATGTACATATATTTAGGGATTATTGACATTATTGAAATTGATCGTTATGGTCGAACTATTGTGAGATGCTACAGAAACCATTAACCCATGCGTAATTTCTTTGCTTGAAAAGTTCAGTTCTTGTGGTACAGATGATGAACTCTTCATGGTGACTGATGAAGGATTGGAGGAAGTAGTTTCGCCAGAGAGCAGATTAGCAGTCTTCGTTTGATTGGAGAACGAAGTATCTACATAGCCTTCCGCCACGGTACTCGATTTCCATCCTCCCAATCTCTTTAATTGTAGAACATCTCCTCCATTGTTTGTGAACAAAGTTGCTGCTGTACGCCGAAAACAATGCCCGGTATACTCGCCGACGTTATTTAGTTTCAAAAACGATGCTATTCTTTTCGGAAATTGCGATATGGAATTGTGTCCAAAGACTTGATTGGTAATTTTTCCAAGTCTCATTTGCATGAAAAACCTCTCATTTTGAATTCGTGAACGGAGTTCCATATATTTCTTTACAATTTCAACCCATTTAGTGTTTAATATCAGAAACGATCGTGCTTGATATGTTTTTGTGTGAGGAATGATGATGCTGATCTTTTTTTCCAAAATATCAATATCTTGGACTTTCATCTTAAAAAGTTCATCACTTCTGCAGGCTCCCGAAAGGCCAATTACCAAACCAACCTAGATGTTGAAAAATATTAATAAAAATAACTATTTTATTAGTGTTAGAATAATATCCTTCAGAACAAGAAATTCTTCTGGTGCTTCATCTAAGAAAATATCAACATTTTCTTGGGTAAAGGTATTTGATTTCTTCGGTTTATAATTGGCATTTGGCCTTTTTAAAAAAGCCATTAATTTTCCATACCTTGATATTTCAACCTTGTCTCTGATAATTAAGGTTGTTGTTATCATGGAATGCGTAGACCATAAGGTTGACGATTTCTTAGTCTTAGCCATTTCACTGAAGTAGGCAAGAACGATGTTTTCCGATGCAGCTTTCGTGACCCCTTGTTTGGCGCACCAATCTCTGTACGTATTATATGCTTTATCATACCTCGGTCTACTTTTTTGGGGCATAAAATTTTCTTCAGCTTTCTCCGCTGCTTCCTTTATGTCTGGCGGTGTGCACTCCAGCTCTATATCCGACATTTTATAAAAAAATTAAATTACACGGTCCGGACACTGACAAGAGCTGACAAATTTGAAGTGTTTATTAAACACCCGACTACTCACTATTGGGAAAATAAGTTATTTGTTGTTAGTTGTCACCATCATTCTATGGTTGTCTTTGTAACTTTATTGTTGACGTTTGAGAAAAATAATGAAAAATTTGCTTTTTTCCGAATTTTTGTTTAGAAGATTATAGTTGTAAATAAAATAGCATACAAACCTCGGTGGAAAGTTACATCTCTGTCTCGAGATATTAGTTCACTTCGGCGCTACGCGCCTCAGTGAACTAACCCTCTCGACAGTAATGTAACACTTCCCACCTCGGTATGTAATATACTATTTCACAGGTTGAAATAAAAATCTATTGAGTAAACGCGTTTTGTCATAACATTGACTGCATCTCGTACTAAATTATGGTATTACAAATCAATCTATTTATACGAAAAATTGAACATAACAGAGGGGTTCCTAGAGAAACTAAATAACAATAAGCAATTCATTCAGAGCTATTGGTAGGTACATTGAACAGATTAAGGAGAGGTGAAGGGTTCACTTCAATCTGGTCGTTAACTAGGTTTCCGGAATTTTTATATTTATTGGTGTATAGGGATTCCTAACAGTCAGTTTTGTGGAGACTATTTTCTAACTGTAATATTTCATAATTATGATTAAAGGTATGGTTGTCTTGAATAAGATGGCACGCACAATTAGAGTCAGTTTTCTGCTTAATATAGCTAAGTTGGTGTTCGTGTATTCCAGTTTTGAAATTTCTAATTGTACGTCCTATATAGAATTTTTCACAATCATTACAGTTGAGTCTAAGAACAGCAGTATACGTTCATCTCTATGAATTTTCAATTTGTTGTTTTTAATCAATTTTCCAATGCTATTGATGGTTTTATATGACACTTTGAAATTTTTTTTATGAAGAAACAATTTCTGGTTGTCGGAATGTTTGCCCAAGTATGTTAAACTTTTGAATACTGTTCTTTTGTCGGATATAAGTGGATAAACTTCTGAAATTGCCATTTTGTATTTTTTTCTTCTGAATTAGACCGTTTTATTGGGTGAATAACCATTATTTACTGCCATTTGTTTAATTATATGCAATTCCTTTCGAAAATTAGCTTGGGACAACGTAATTTTGAAAAGCCTATGAATCATACTATGATAAGCGGCTAATTTATGTGAAAGTGGGTGTAGCGATGTGTTATGAGTTGTAATATCTGTATGAGATCGTTTATGAAAAACTGAAAATTCGTGTTTGTTGCTTTTTCTAGTAACAGTTAAATATGAGTTATATAATATTATTATAAACTATTATTATAGAATTATTCTTTTCAGTTTCTAAAGAAAATTTAATACGGGGGTGTATGGAATTAGTATAAGTAATGGAATTATCCAATTGTCTATCTGTACCAGTATAGCAAACAATGAAGTCATCAACGTATCTATACCAATAAAGAAAGTATTTACTGCTGAAGTGGTTCATAATAGTTTTCTCTGAATCATCCGCAGGGATTTCTGATATCAAAGGGCTTAAAGGATCTCCCATGATCAAACCTTCCTTATTAATTTCCAGTAAATAAGTGATATCTGGCTGTATTAGTGGATGAACATTATTAGAAATACGGAAATTTTTGATTAAATTTACGAGATGAAGAATGTTATGACGAAACGCGTTTACTCAATAGATTTTTATTTCAACCTGTGAAAATTTTTTTTTATTTCTTTCTGAAGTTATAAATAATTTTGGAGTAGAATTATGAAGTTATTTGACTATTATTGTTGTTAATAAAATCGAAGGAAGATTAATCAACTCTTTGGTAGTTCATATTTAATGAATTGAATAAGTAATAAACCAATTGTCTAAAAATCACAACCTTTGAACTTTATGTTTGACTAGTTTCGCATTGTCAATAAGTAACTGAATACATATTACGTAGAAACTCAAACTTGAATATAAAAATCATTTTCTCCGTTTGTTACCTGGTGATCGTTATATTGTAATTTAATCCCTTTCTAAATTACCAGAGGTTCAATAGGGGTGAGGGGTTTAGGTGTAACTGGTCATTTAGTGAAGTGTAATTGGGGTATTTATTAAGTTTATTTCAAAGGCTTCCAGGAATTTCAATTTCATTACCTTTTCAGAGTTATTTAGAAATTTCGTCGTAAAGGAAGAGGAGGTTTTGTGTTCCTTCAATTTTAGGTATTCGCGAAATGTAGATTGTCCTTTTTTTTTTGTTCTTTTCATCCTGTTTCAAAACTTCTTTTCGTTGTTATCATTTCTTATTCGCACACTTCCTCCTCGAAGAGCACCAAATACTTGAAAAATCATATTTTAAAAACTGCTTTTTCGTGCTATAGGCAATTGGTTAAAATGACATTCAATAGTAAACTGTCTAAAAAGGATCCAATGAGAAAGTCAGGAATATACAGATTGGTTTGTGAAGAATTTAATTATTCTTACATAGGCCAGACCGGAAGAAGTTTTGATACAAGATTGAAAGAACAGATAATCTGCATTTCTCGAACACCTTCTTTCGAAAGGACATATCTCTTCCTCCTTCATGCCGAATTCTACAAAACTGAGAAAAATATATATTTATTTATAAAATTGAACTTCCTGGGAGCCATGGAAATAAATAAATTTAATAAATCCTTTCGGTCTGGAATATGTGAGAAGAATTCTTAACAAAACAAGCTGTATATTCCTGAATTTTTCATTTAATTCAGTTTAGACAGTTTATAATTGAAGATCATTCTTTCCAATCGCCTATGGCTTAAAAAACATTAAAAACACCTACAATTGAAAGGATACAACATTTCTTTCACCTTCATTGCAGAAAATTCTACATTCAATTACAATAATGTGAGAGGCGAAACTAATCGAACATTAGTTTGAAGTTTGTGGTTTTTAGACAAGTGTTATATTATTAATTTAATTTATTGTTATTGTTGTTTTTGCAACGAAGTCATAACCTCTCTTATCATTATCATTTAATTATTCTGATACATTCCTGTATTTCAGTGTTATATGATGAGTTATTTGATTGATAGGTTACTCTTATTTACAATAAAATCTAAAACCTGAATAACATAGTTCATATTAGAGAAAATATATCCTAAAAAAATGAAGATGAATATATATTAGTTGAAGAGCAAACTACCAGAACATTTTATTGGAAAAGCTTCCCAAATTTCAAATGCATACTTTAATTATTGTAAGCGCATTGGATTTTTCATAATACTTTTTTTTTTCGAAATTTTTTTGTAAATAGTTAAAAATTGAGTGAAGAACTCGCGTAAAATCGAAATAACAAACTCTAGGTATACTAAAATTTTGTGTATGGACTCAGCTGTGTCAACTTATTTCTTTACTATTGAAGAAATTATTATTCAGAATAATGAAAGAAGTTGACACAGCATAAGTTTGCCAAATCGCTGTTTCTTATTTATTTAAAGGCTTTGCCTGTGTGTTATATAATGAATATACCTATTTAATAAGTCAAGTTTGCGTTTGAAAACACTTTCGTCTACAATTATTATCTGCACTGTCAACACTCTGTTGCAGTGATATATATATATATATATATATATATATATATATATATATATATATATATATATATATATATATATATATATATATATATATATATATATATATATATATATATATATATATATATATATATATATATATATATATATATATATATATATATATAAATTTTTGATAATTATTAGCATTAACAGGCTTGGTGAATCTCAAAAACTCGATTTTATTAAAAATAGTTCACAGGCAACAACAATTCAAATAAAATATATATATATATATATAAATATATAAATATATATACCTATTTATATATATATATATATATATATATATATATATATATATTAAAAAAAATTAAATAATAAAGAAAACAACTTGTCTAAAAACCACAAAATGAAAATAACTTTTTATTCGACTAGTTTCGCCTGTTACAGCATTATCAAGACTGAATACATAATTGCAAAGACATCGCTTGAAAATATATAAGTATTTCGGTTCGGTACCTGGGGTGGTAAAATGTAATCGATGGGTCCAAGTTATCAGAGATTTAAACAGTGGGGAGTGGTTTAAGTCTAACTGGTCATTAAGAAGAATGTAATTATGAGATTTTTGGATCTTGTTTATTTTCCATGGCTTCCAGGAAGTTCATTATCATACCTTTATCACAGTAATGAAGAATTTTTGGTTTGAAAGAGGATGAGATGTTATGTTTTTTTGACTCTAGATGTTCCCTAAATGCCGATTGTCCGTTTTTTAGATGTTCTTTTAGCCTGGTTTCAAAACATCTCCCGGTCTGACCTATATATGTTGAATTACATTCTTCACAGTCCAATCTATAAATTCCTCTTCTCTTCATTGGATCGACTTTTGACATTTTGTTATTAAAAATCATTCTATCTAATCTGCTGTGACTCGAAAAAGCAGTATTCAAATTATTATTTTTAAAGAATTGAATGATCTTTGAAGAGGGGATGTGCGTATAAGGGATGCTCACAAACTTTTGTACATTTTTGTTATTGCAGTATGGTCCATATAATTTCAAATTGATAAAATGTTTCTCTTTTTTCGAAATTAAACTATTTATTATTTTTAGTGGAAAATCATTATTAATACCTATCGCGCGAATCACGTCAATTTCTACCATAAGGTCTTGTTTTGATAAAGGAACCGAAAAAGCCCTGTGAATCATTGAGTTAAGAGCCGCGAGTCGATGGCTGGACTGAAAGAATTATAACTTATGATGGCGTCTGAGAAAGTAGGTTTCCTGAATATTCTATATGAAAATTTATCCTGTTGTTTCGATATTGTTAGGTCGAGAAAAAATTTAACGAATTATTTAGTTCTGTTTCTACTGTGAACTTTGAATCTTATCATGTATTGAATTTAGATATGTTAGGTATAATTTAATATGTCGGTCTGTCCCATTGAATCCAACCAAGATATATCCATCCACATAGCGGTACCAAAAATAATTAATGTTTTTTTAGATAGGTCTGATTCTAATATTGTGGTTTCCATGTTGTCCATGAATATGTCTGCTAATAACGGGCTGAGGGAGAAACCCATAGGAAGACCTGAATTCTGTAAATATATTTTGTTTCTGAATCTAAAAACGTTCTGTCTCAAAACAACATTAAATAATGTTGTGAATTCTGTTTTTGTTGCTGGCAGAGTTTTTTGTTTTTCTAAGATATTTTCAATTAGAGGTATACACTCTTACGTAGGTATGTTAGGAAACATGTTCGAGACGTCGAATGACCACTAATTTAAAAATTTTTATCAAAATCGATTTTTTCTAATTTTTTGTATGAGTTCTAAATGAGTTTTTTCACACTATATTTTGGAGAGAAATGAGTATGTTCTTTGAAGGCTGTGTTGAGAAATTTTGAAAGTTTACAAGAAGGAGCTTTCGAAAACGAGGCAACTGGTCTAATGGGTAGGCCGTCTTTGTGTACTTTAACAAGACCGAATAATTCGGGAGGTTCAGCACTCATTGGAATAACTTTTTTCTTTAGGTAAAAGGAATCCAACAATTCTGACGCTTGTTGTACGTTCGATTTAATTTGAGTTAAAAAGGACGTCGTGGGATCTTTTTGTAAAAGGGAAATATCTAATTTGGATAAGACCTCTTCCATTTTTTCAATGTACTCCTCTTGCTTCAAACATACTAAAGTGTTTCCTTTGTCGGCTTTGGTTAGTACTAGGTTGTTATTTTTGACTTTCTCTTTTATGTTTTTAATGATTTTATATTCACGGTGTTTCCTTCCTCCAGTCGCTTCATTTCTTATGGTATTTGCCAGAATATGTTTACCTGTGTTAGGCTCTGCAATTATTTTTATATTTTGTTGGATTGCAACTTAAATCTTGGGAGTGCACTTGGAAGTTGCAATCCAACAAAATATAAAAATAATTGCAGAGCCTAACACAGGTAAACATATTCTGGCAAATACCATAAGAAATGAAGCGACTGGAGGAAGGAAACACCGTAGGAAACCTACTTTCTCAGACGCCATCATAAGTTATAATTCTTTCAGTCCAATTAGCCATCGACTCGCGGCTCTTAACTCAATGATTCACAGGGCTTTTTCGGTTCCTTTATCAAAACAAGACCTTATGGTAGAAATTGACGTGATTCGCGCGATAGGTATTAATAATGATTTTCCACTAAAAATAATAAATAGTTTAATTTCGAAAAAAGAGAAACATTTTATCAATTTGAAATTATATGGACCATACTGCAATAACAAAAATGTACAAAAGTTTGTGAGCATCCCTTATACGCACATCCCCTCTTCAAAGATCATTCAATTCTTTAAAAATAATAATTTGAATACTGCTTTTTTCGCAGTCACAGCAGATTAGATAGAATGATTTTTTTAATAACAATGTTAAAAAGTCGATCCAATGAAGAGAAGAGGAATTTATAGATTGGACTGTGAAGAATGTAATTCAACATATATAGGTCAGACCGGGAGATGTTTGAAAACCAGGCTAAAAGAACATCTAAAAAACGGACAATCGGCATTTAGGGAACATCTAGAGTCAAAAAAACTTAACATCTCATCCTCTTTCAAACCAAAAAATTCTTCATTACTGTGATAAAGGTAATGATAATGAACTTCTGGAAGCCATGGAGAATAAACAAGATCCAAAAATTCTCATAATTACATTCTTCTTAATGACCAGTTAGACTTAAACCACTCCCCACTGTTAAATCTCTGATAACTTGGACCCATCGATTACATTTTACCACCCCCAGGTACCGAACCGAAATACTTATATATTTTCAAGCGATGTCTTTGCAATTATGTATTCAGTCTTGATAATGCTGTAACAGGCGAAACTAGTCGAATAAAAAGTTATTTTCATTTTGTGGTTTTTAGACAAGTTGTTTTCTTATTATTTAATTTTTTTAATATAAATATGAACTACCACAGAGTTGATTCATCGTCCATCGAATTTATTTATATATATATATATATATATATTGGGTAGGCCATATGATTGTTTCTTTTTGAAATTACAATTAAAATGACACTTTTAAATATGTTTGCAAGATTGTTGCTTTATTTAAGAAGATACCTACCTGCATCTTTCGATTATTTATGGTTGAACCATTTCAGTTGAATTGCCGCAGCTAGTTCTCTGAATCAAGATGATAACAGCGCTACAGAAACATGCTCGCTAATTTTTTGTGGCCGCCTGTTTCGACTTGGACGAGCGTTATATATATATATATATATATATATATATATATATATATATATATATATATATATATATATATATATATATATATATATATATATATATATATATATATGTATATCTATAAGCGAAGTGTAGGGCCACGGTGAAATTTTGCTAACAGGTATGGCTTTTTGCTATTGAAAATCTTCATGTTTTGACCCTTTTTCTCTTTCCTTGAGGCTTACAGTCTAGGGTTGTTCTATAGATGTCATTGTTTGGCTTCCTTAAGGTATGCGCCCACTCGCTAATATGGCGGTAGAGAATAAACTTTTGCTTTCCTTTGATAATAAGAGTTTGGTAGCAGTACCACTTGGTGGTAGTGAGTGGTGAAAACCACTTTAATATTAATATTGTTATTTGAAAATCATGTGCGTGTTCGTGAGTACCTATTCTTCTCCACAATTATCTGCTGCCCCTACTCGCTTATATGGTGGTACATAATAACGTTTGGCTTTCTATTGATAATACGTTTCTGGTAGCAGTAGTGCGTTGGTGGAAGTGGGTGGTGAAAATCTCTTCAAAGGAACGATTTTATATTTTCATGAAAAGGTTTTAGAATAGACTTACTATTTGAGAATAGAAGTAAGTGTACTACTGGGTGGCAAATATATACGAATAGATATGTGAGGATGCATTGAAAAGTTTGGAACTTCTGAGAAACTTCCCTAATATCCAACTGCCCATATCTAAGAAATTGATTTGTTTGTGTTCTAATACGCCTGGAAACGCCGATTAACAGAGGTTTTTCTATTATTCAGCTCGAATTAGTTGCACGGAAGATTGATGAAAACTGATAATCCAGCTTATATCAAAAGTGAATTGTTTATTTCTGTTTTCGTGCTTTCGCAAAAGGTCTAACATATCTCTTCGTAGGTGTTAATTTATGTTCTTCGGGCAGGAGACGTTGACCCGAACAGAATTCGTAATTATGATCAAAAGTAGAATCAATTCAGTTTCTCGGCTACACGGTAGGTCTCGAATGGGGGCCGAATGTCCCTCATATCGAGAAATCAATTATGCAAGAATCGATTTAATTGAACTCCGTAGACGGCGATTTGAAAACAGCGGGACACGTTGCGAACGGGGTTCCCTCGAAGAAAAGGCTAAATTCACGTTGAACGTACGCGAAGATGTGCTCTTAATTGATCACCTTGTCGACTCATTTCGATCTCAATTCAATATTAATTGCCCCCAGTGGGCCGATTGTTCATTTATATCACGTTCGAGATTCGTATTCTCGTTGTGTTTCCCCGATAGATCGGATTCATTATTGGATAGTTAGTGTCTTTGAATCTTGTTCTTCTCCGTCTATGTCGACGGTCGCGATTTCAGTCTCACATAAAGTTTCGTGGAAAAAAGCGACGTATTTTTTCCGTCTGCGGTGGATGTTGTGAGCTTCTCGTTCATTCTGAAATGCTTCTGTATCAAATTATAATTTATATTTTTATTATTATATATTTGGTTCTTCGATTGATTTTAAACGCAGTTTTTTATCGAACTTATACTCCAGATACAAGATCTAGGATTCAAAATGATGAATGAAACGTAATGTAAGCTTAATAGACGCTTTCCTTCTAATGCGGGCAGCATGTTTAGTTTCAGAGACGGATTAATTCAATATATTTATCGAAAATTGCTCAATATTTCTTGTTTTAAGTTTAAAAATTATCGAGTTTATTTCATCTGTTCGTATGATGATAATCAGGTGTCGGAAGGAGTAATGGAATAATGGAAGGAAACAAATTATATATATATATATATATATATATATATATATATATATATATATATATATATATATATATATATATATATATATATATATATATAGAAATTTTTGTTATTTATCGACCTTTAAATACACTAAGTAGATGAAAGTTATCGGGTATAGGTCTTTGGAAATAAAATTAAACCATTATTCCATTAAACTCTCAATATTTCGCCAAATTTTATTGGCTTCATCAGGAGAAAATCTACGACACAAAATAACAGTTGTAAGCAGAAAATACAAATACAAATATGTGTGAATAAAAACTTACTAGCAAATACCGTGGACAAGAACATACACGATTGAAAACACAAACTCTTCAAGGAACAGTAAAATACAAGTTACACGAAGTCAAATGCTCACAGCCAAATGAATCAATAAATAATGCAAGCGATAAAGAACATGAAAAACTTATACAAAAAACAAACAAAAATTTTAATACATTTCATGACAGAATCTTTTTTTATAATTACTTTCGTATTTTAAAATTTTTACATCAGGAAAATTAAACAAATGCCCTGTTTCCTTATGAAGCTTAACTAACGCACATGAATTCTTTAGAATTTTACAATCACTCTTGTGCTGAGTGATTCTTTGCTTAAGCCATTGTTATATTGGACAGACGCAACAATGGCTTAAGCAAAGAATCACTCAGCACAAGAGTGATTGTAAAATTCTAAAGAATTCATGTACGTTAGTTAAGCTTCATAAGGAAACAGGGCATTTGTTTAATTTTCCTGATGTAAAAATTTTAAAATACGAAAGTAATTATAAAAAAAGACTCTGTCATGAAATGTATTACATCAAAAAAACACTCAGTACAGTTAATTTCAAATCTGACATAAATCAATTGAGTAATATTTACAGTGCAATTTTGTAGTTCGTTCCATTTTTAAATTATTCATTCAGACCAGACTTCTGTTATCTCACACATGACGGTTTTTGTTTTTAAGAAAAATTTTTTGTTTGTTTTTTGTATAAGTTTTTCATGTTCTTTATCGCTTGCATTATTTATTGATTCATTTGGCTGTGAGCATTTGACTTAGTGTAACTTGTATTTTACTGTTCCTTGAAGAGTTTGTGTTTTCAATCGTGTATGTTCTTGTCCACGGTATTTGCTAGTAAGTTTTTATCCACACATATTTGTATTTGTATTTTCTGCTTACAACTGTTATTTTGTGTCGTAGATTTTCTCCTGATGAAGCCAATAAAATTTGGCAAAATATTGAGAATTTAATGGATTAATGGTTCAATTTTATTTCCAAAGACCTATACCCGATAACTTTCATCTACTTATATATATATATATAATATATATATATATATATATATATATATATATATATATATATATATATATATATATATATTTAAGAGAAATTACAAAATTTAAAACAAAAAAGGCGAAACAACATCGAACAGAAATGGAATTCTCGCAATAGTCGAAGAATTTCACCAAGAATTACACAAAAGCCAACAAAAGACACACAACACACCTGAAGAAACATAAAAAGAGAAAAGAGTGGTTAACCAGGGTTCAGAAGACATACCTGAGATATCCAAGGACGAAATTAAAAATGCTCTCAAAAGTATGGAGAACGAAAATGCACCCGGGTAGGACGGTATAGTTATAGAGGCTATTGAGATGGGAGGTTCTTTTTGAAAGGAAAATTTATTTTTTTAATTATTCATTCCAATATCTGATTATCATTTTACGAATAGGTAGTAGATTATTTGTAAAAATTATAATCTATTTCACACAAAATTCCAAGTAATATTTTTATACATAAAAGTAGAATTATCACTTAGTTTTCAATCCGTATACTTATATTGAATTTATCTGTCTAAACATTCCGCTTGCGTTGAAAGAATTGCCATTGAAAACACATATCAACACGCATATATGAATACAGCTGTCCTTGAGAGTGTTGAGCTACAGTTCCACCGGAGGGACATTTTGTTGCTGAATATTTCTCCTTGTTGCCAAAAGTAGAAACTTATGGCAACATACGTAAATTTTTTGTTTCCACTGAAGCAACCAAAATTGTCAATAGTTGCATATTGTTTAGTAGAAACATTCAACATTTGTTGCCGAAACAAAGAAATTTTAAGGAACATTTAGGAACAATTTGGAACATTTACGGAAACGCGGAACAGCAACAAAAAAGCTGGTAGCTTGAAGAGTGACAAGTAGAAACAGTCAACATTTGTTGCCGCGACATAAAGAAATTTTAACTAACATTTAGGAAAATTTACGGAAACACGCAACAGCAACAAACATGTTCCTCCGGTAGAATCGTAGCTTGAATGGTGACAAGTAGAAACAGTCAACATTTGTTGCCGAAACATAAAAAAATTTTAGGGAACATTTAGAAACATTTGGGAATATTTTCGGAAACACGCAACAGCAGAAAAAATGTTACACAATGTTCCTCATTGTTCCTCTGTTGGAACTGTTGACACATTAGAGAGTTATTGGAAACCTGAATTTACTGTCTTGCAGTATTTGTGCTGACCTTATATAAATAGTGCTCGACCTTGAAATATACTTAAAATTTAGAGTTATTGAAACCACAGATCAACAACCTTATGAGGTTACGTTATAATGACAAGGTGGTAGGTAGTGTTGAGTAGGACATACAAGAGGCAGTACATTTGTCCCGTACATGACGTCAAAATGTAAGACCGGCTCAACATTTTATATTGTACTGCTTCAAATTTTATGACGCGGGTGTCGCGCTAGACACTAGACGTCTCCGTAAAACTATAGGATGATGACAAAGAGGAAGTGAGACGCATGCTACAAATTTATTGCATTATTGCTTTTCGAGTCTCGTCGAGCGATAAGGAAGTATCCTATGCCTATGAGGCACGTATTGAAGCGACTGTTTTGCTTTTGAATATCCTAACCCTTCAAAATATATTAATTGTTTATATTTTTATTTACCTACAACAAACAATATTCACTATGCTAATCGTTTAATATCACTTTGCGATACTGATTATTAATATATAATCAATCAGAGTTCAGACTGTAACTATTGTACTGCAATGAAATCAAATGTCATATTCGTACTCGTAACTTCAAACGTATCGCCGAGCTTCAGTACACCTCGCGTCATTTGAAGTGGGACATTGTACTGGCTCAGTACAAAAAAGAGGCTACTCTTACAAACTCATTTTCATGTCGTGTCCTACTCAACACTAGTGGTAGGTACTTTGTCTTGCTTTATCAAAGGATAGAACATAGAACATAAAAAAGAGAGTTTATGACATGTAAATCATGAAATAAGGTGTGGATAGTGCCCTACAGTAACCGCGCACAAATAACGACAAGCAGTAACATTAATAATGTCTCCCTTATTTCAAACATCAACTGCGCATGCGTATATGTCAATATAAGGTCGGCACTATTACTGCTTAACTTTATAAAAGTTCCAATAACTCTCTATTGAGAGTGCTATTTTTACATTACTGTTACTTATTTTTATGACCATCTTTCATTCGCGAATATATTGGAGTGTACCATGCCATAAGACACCTCGTTAAATAAAAATTATTCATGAGTAACTATATTCGAGGCTCATGACGAGATGAAATGAGAAATTGGGCTGAAAATATGTAAATCCAGTACAAAACTAGTCTTGAGAAGAATTCCTCGGTTCAAGGTTAGATACCGTTGACGGCATCGAAAATAGTCGGCATTGTAAAAATATCGGACTCAGAACGTCATTTCGGGCTCCCTGTAATTAGCTAGCGGCAAATAATACACCTTGTAGTTCTGTCCCGCATTTAAAACTCTTAAGAGGTTATAAATTCAAGTAAAAACATTCTTAACGAGGAACATTCGCCTTCAATTAAAAGTAAAACGAACAAGGGGATTCGGGAGATATCGTCAATATGCTTTTCATCTTTAGCATGAGTGAACTAAACGAGTCATTAATATGGATTCGCAATGTTGCCAAAACTGAAGGAATCGGAGGATCGTGATGATTGCTCTTTTGGTGATATAATAGGAGTTTTTTGAAGTTACATATATTGGTGAATTTCTTTTTCAAATGTAATAACTTCAGTTTTGGTTATCGAATTTCGAAGAAATCCTTTGGAAGACTGATGTAATGTTATGGCAGACAGGGCCGGAGTAACCATTAGGCAGAGTAGGCAACTGCCTAAGGGCCCCGCATCGACTGGGGGACCGTGCACGCACCAAGAAAAAAAATACCTCGAATGAAAATTTTATTTGAAAATTTGTATGAAATTCCTCAACAATATTATTGTTTTCTTTCGACGCATGTTATCAATTGATTAAATACTTCGTACATACAGAACCATCTAGTATCGAGTAGTAAAACTAATGAACTATCTTCGTTCAACAATGTTCGCTTGAATTCATTGTCGATAATGGCCATTGAAAATGATGTATTAGAAAGGGTTAACTTGATGTTTCAAACAATAATATTTAAACTTACTGTACAAAACCAATAAATATCTTGGAAGTTGACTTTTTTCAATTTGTACTTCACAAAACTGTTTTCTTTCGTTTATTGTATTTTATTGCATTTAACAAGATTAAATTGAAAATAACCGCTCCCCATCTCAGTTCTCTTTCCTAGCCCATCATGCAACCTGGATCATCATTCATCACTGATCTATATTAACCTATTCATTAAGACCATTTCAATAAAACGAGTCAGGTAAGATGATGCTGCAGCATCAAGTCAAAGTAACCATGTTGTTGCAATATCAAATAAGACTTTGAAGTAACAAAATACCTAGAGTCGATCATCTGAAAGTTACTTACATCCCTTTATCAACCTGAAATGACCTACGGCCCGGACAGGGTTAATCCGGCCCTGATGTCAGATGTGAATTTTCTTCATCCCAATACTTACAAATTGTAATGAAACTGATATCGCCAACTATATATATATATATATATATATATATATATATATATATATATATATATATATATATATATATATATATATATATATATATATATATATATATATATATATATATATATATATATATATATATATGTACAAATATCTCAATGTTTCCAAACTAACACAGCTCCTCTAGATATAATTAGAATGTTGAAATTTCGTAAGTGGATACACCTGATATAAGGAAAGTGCGTTTTGGTAATGTTTCAACTAATTCTCAAAAACCTTGACAACCTCTCAACTAAAAGCATACAATGGATAACCTTGAATGACAACCATTCAACTTCAACCATACAATCGATGACCTTGAATCACAACCATCCAACTTCAATAATACAATCAATGACCTTGAATCACAACTATTCAACTTCAACCATACACTCAATGACCTTGGATCACAAACATTCAACTTCAACAATACAATCTATGACCTCGAATCACAACCATTCAACTTCAACCATATAATCAATGACTTGGATCATAACCATTCAACTTCAACAATACAATCGATGACCTTGAATCACAACCATTCAACTTCAACTATACAATCGATGACCTTGAAACACAACCATTTTACATCAACCATACAATCGATAACCTTGAATAAGAACTATTCATTACTTGAATTCAACCTGACAACCAATATTTAGAACCGATAGCCATACCGCTGCATAGCAATCTTTAGAAGGTGTTGTAACAAGTATATTATTATACGTTCGAATTTACAGCCTCCGCGGTCACGGTAGAGAAATATTCTTCAGCATCTTTTAATACCATTTATTTTATATTGACCAAGTTAACAGGGCTTCCATAATATTATTGTTTGTGGGGTGATTGATTATATTGATTTTTTTATCGTTCATCGATGAAACTTTCTCGAATTTGACAGTTGTTCGATATAGTAAGATTATATTTTTTGCCCAGTTTGTTATGAATTTTCATAAATTGCAGGAAATATTTCCTGACATTTTGCCAACATTATTGTTACCACATATGTTTAGGAAAATAATACGGGATATTCAAAATTTGGATAAAATATTGTACCTTATACCTATATTTTTTTTTGTCGTATTTTCTCCGAAAATAATATTCTTTTGCAGCGTTCGAGAGTCAGCAGTCAGGTGCGGTAATAGTTTTTTATCCGTTTTTGACCTCCTAGGCCACAATTTCCGAAATGTTTTTGATGTGTGATATATAAGTATATATATATATATATATATATATATATATATATATATATATATATATATATATATATATATATATATCTAATATATACAATTCTTGTGTCACGGTGTTAGAAGTCGAACTCCTCCGAAATGGCTCGACCGATTCTCATGAAATTTTCGTGCATATCGGGTAGGTCTGAGAATCGGCCAACATCTATTTTCGATCCCCCTAAATGTTAAGGGGATAAGAAGATAAGTCCACCCCTTCATTTTTGTTTTTCATTTTTCAGACGAAATTCTGTGTTCTATTTTTTTTTTATGATACAGCATTCAAAAATATATACATCCCTTGACGATCAACCCCTATTTTTTATTCGTTAAACTCCTCCGAAATGGTTCGACCGATTCTCATGAAATTTTGTGTGCATATCGGTTAGGTCTGAGAATCGGAAAAGATTTATTTTTCATCGCCCTAAATAATGAGGGCCCTTATTTTTAAATTTTTTTATTTTTCAGACAAAATTTCTGTTCTATTTTTTTTATGATACAGCATTCAAAAATACATACAACCCTAAATTTTCACCGCTCTACGATCAACCCCTATTTTCATTTGTTGATTATAAACGTTAATTTTTTTGGCATCGCAATTTTAATTTTTTTTAATTTTATTCACAGATCCACAATAGAGTTGCAATATATTTTCATACCCCTAACTGATTAGGGTGGTCCACCCCAAACATTTTTGTGAATATTTTGGACAAAATTATTCATTTTCATTTTTTTATGATGTCACATTAGAAAATTCATACATTTCTAAATTTTCACCCTTCTATCAACAACCCATATATTTGTCAACTTTGAAATTTCAAATAAGACCTCTGTTTTTTATTGCAGATTCGTATTCTACGGCAAAAAATACGAAAGTTTTGTTCGAACTATTTCTTATCATGCCTTACAGGTGGCTCTGTAATTGCATTCGAATTAAGCGTCAGATCTTAACTTATCCGTTCTATTAATCATTCAAATGAAATTCTGACGTTAAGGTCGTTCGTAAATTCGAATTCGATTCTGATTAACTATCAGAATTTGGGTAAATTTCTCTAACCGCCGCCATTTTCGCGAAGATATTTTTTGTTTTCATATACATATATTTTTTCTGGTATATATTGGCATACCCAGCTACTTCCCTCAAATCAAATGAGCTGAAATTTAGTATCTGGGGATGTGTTCGAGGCAGAACGGAACTAACAAAATTTGGGTAAATTTTTCCAACCGTCGCCATTTTAAGAAAGACACTTCGCGTTTTTCGTGGTTTTGGAAATTTAGTTCAACTCCGCAGCTTCTGCAGATTCAGTTAGAGGGTTGAAATTTGGTACGTGGATTGAGTTCATAGTGATATATGATCCTTTGTAGGTTTCAATTATTTTCCTCATAACTGCGCTGCACTTCGCGGAGCCTATTCCGTTATAATCGCATCTCGACCTGCTTCGCTTTGAGTATGCTATGCATTTATTTTTTTCGAGTAAATAAATAGTTATTTTTGTATTAAGTGTGCGAAAGTAGTGTTTTTTTAATGGCGCATAAGAATGTAAATTTTTAGCCGAGATCGTCAGATCGAGGCTTAAAACTCATTCGAATGCGCCATGAAATACTGATTTCGCTCACGAAATACAAACTATATTTTTTGTGCAACTGGCAAAAAAGTATTTAAATTATAAATATTTATTAAAAGTCATTTTATTTTAAAAATTAAAATCCATGTAGTCGAGTATGTTTATCAATTTATTCTATGATCTTATGTCAGAGTAAGTGTAACCAACGAAACATGTAATTTATTAAACAAGTGTCAAATTAAATATTTGTTAAATTATTTCGCGTATTTCACAAATTCTACGATGGATTATACTAATATTGCTAGTGATAGTGATACACCACAAGTTACTTGGAGGACAGTTTAAATAACAATATTGATATTTCAAATAAAATTTTAAACTTTCAACCATCCACTTCCAACGGAGACATATCTACTAATAATCCCTGCATTTCTGATGAGAACAAGACAATTTCTGGCAACCAACTATCAGCATCGTTGTCTTCGGGAATAAATATTAGAAATAATTGTTCAAATTTTACTAGTAATTATTATTGCAATAAATAATTTTGTCATTCTTATTAATTTTCATTAAATGCATTATTTCTATATTCTATGGTCTTTTTTTCACGGTGAAAAAATATCTTTTATTTACAACTATATATGTAATGTCATCATTACTGACGTTTAAAAAGTCTGAAACTGACATATTACCTACTTTCACTTCCCACCCACGGGTGGGAAATTTTCCACCCGTGAGAGGATTTTTTTCTGTTTATTTTGAGAGAAGATGTCTTTTTTAAGTTTTTTAAATAAAAAGTTCATTTACCTATTTGATTTTATTGAGACTTATAAGCACACTTGACAACATTAGCATTTCTTAAGTTCTTTAGGATTAGTAAACACAAAATTAACAAGAACTGAACTTTTCCAACAAAGGATTAATAATTTCTGTATGTACATATATTTAGGGATTATTGACATTATTGAAATTGATCGTTATGGTCGAACTATTGTGAGATGCTACAGAAACCATTAACCCATGCGTAATTTCTTTGCTTGAAAAGTTCAGTTATTGTGGTACAGATGATGAACTCTTCATGGTGACTGATGAAGGATTGGAGGAAGTAGTTTCGCCAGAGAGCAGATTAGCAGTCTTCGTTTGATTGGAGGACGAAGTATCTACATAGCGTTCCGCCACGGTACTCGATTTCCATCCTCCCAATCTCTTTAATTGTAGAACATCTCCTCCATTGTTTGTGAACAAAGTTGCTGCTGTACGCCGAAAACAATGCCCGGTATACTCGCCGACGTTATTTAGTTTCAAAGACGATGCTATTCTTTTCGGAAATTGCGATATGGAATTGTGTCCAAAGACTTGATTGGTAATTTTTCCAAATCTCATTTGCATGAAAAACCTCTCATTTTGAATTCGTGAACGGAGTTCCATATATTTCTTTACAATTTCAACCCATTTAGTGTTTAATATCAGAAACAATCGTGCTTGATATGTTTTGGTGTGAGGAATGATGATGCTGATCCTTTTTTCCAAAATATCAATGTCTTGGACTTTCATCTTAAAAAGTTCATCACTTCTGCAGGCTACCGAAAGGCCAATTACCAAACCAACCTAAAATGTTGAAAAATATTAATAAAAATAACTATTTTATTAGTGTTAGAATAACAACCTTCAGAACAAGAAATTCTTCTGGTGCTTCATCTAAGAAAATATCAACATTTTCTTGGGTAAAGGTATTTGATTTCTTCGGTTTATAATTGGCATTTTGCCTTTTTAAAAAAGCCATTAATTTTCCATACATTGATATGTCAACCTTGTCTCTGATAATTAAGGTTGTTTTTATCATGGAATACGTAGACCATAAGGTTGACGATTTCTCAGTCTTAGCCATTTCACTGAAGTAGGCAAGAACGATGTTTTCCGGTGCAGCTTTTGTGACCCCTTTTTTGGCGCACCAATCTCTGTACGTATTATATGCTTTATCATACCTCGGTCTACTTTTTTGGGGCATAAGATTTTCTTCAGCTTTCTCCGCTGCTTCCTTTTATAAAAAAATTAAATTACACGGTCCGGACACTGACAAGAGCTGACAAATTTGAAGTGTTTATTAAACACCCGCCTACTCACTATTGGGAAAATAAGTTATTTGTTGTTAGTTGTCATCATCATTCTATGGTTGTCTTTGTAATTTTATTGTTGACGTTTGAGAAAAAATAATGAAAAATTTGCTTTTTTCCGAATTTTTGTTAGAAGATTATAGTTGTAAATAAAATAGCATACAAACCTCGGAAGAAAGTTACATCACTGTCTCGAGATATTAGTTCTCTCGACAGTAATGTAACACTTCCCACCTCGGTCTGTAATATACTATTTTCTCCAAACATCAAAAAATGTTGACATTTTTGTACTATTTTCAGGTGCAAAAGCCATCAATTCCCTTACCGTACAAAAATTTGCTCGTTGCTTAGCAACACTTTCAATCCTAGGATTAAAAACGCTACTTTTAATCCTAGGACCAAAAGTAATTGCATTTGAGCTCTCTAATTGAAATTTGAAAAAAAAACATTGTCTCTTACAAACTTAGTGAAACAAACTAATTGGGCAACTATATATAGGTATTTATTTGTTATTTATATTGATATTGAATGTACAATTGGAACAATTATTGCCAAAATTCAAAGCACCACTGAAATTATCACTAACAATTTTCGAACAATTCAAAAGATTTTCATTAATGTTAGAACAACTGAAAATATTCTCCGTAACTGTTGATGAAATATTCGAGGAAATATCTGAACAGGTACTTGTACCTTCTTTGTCAGGTTGCAATATTTTTCTGGCAGTATTATCTTTGTTGATTCGTGATTATTCAATATATCCTTCTGCTACCGTACTCGATTCCCAACCTCCATGTCTTTTAAGACAAGTGAGGTCACCGCCACCATCAATAAGAAGTGTAGCAGATGTTCTTCTTAGCGAATGTCCAGTATACTCCTTCCAATTTTCTAACTTCAAAAATTTTGCAATTTCTTGCGGCACGGAACTAATTTTGTCAATACCAACAACCATTCTTTGACACTTCCCATTAACATACTTCAAAAATAAACGACGTTCCTGTATATTTGATGGCCGTAGTGCAACATATTCTCGAAATAAACGCAAATAATTATCGCCTATAATGGTAAACAAACGAGGTTTCTTGTTTTTTGTCTGCAAAATTTTTACGACCAGGACCGAGTCCATATCTTCAATGTCATCAATTTTCAAATGAACTAGTTCGTCACAACGCATAGCACCTCCAATTCCTAATACAAGAACAACCTTTATCATCAAATATACATTATCAGGTGCCATATCCAGGAACCGATCCACTTCCTCCTTTGTAAAAACCCTAGACTTTTTAGGTATATATCAATCACTTTGCCTTTTTAACAATGCTCGTAATTTTGAATATTTACTAATATCCACACCATTTTTGATATCCAGTGTGGATCGCAACATTGAATACTGTGACTAAAGAGTGGATGGCTTGACGGTCTTCCTTAAGTTTGAGAAATACACCATAAGAACACTCTCCGCATAGTTTTGCACATTTTTTTCTTTGCACCAATCCATGAATCGCTGATATGCAAGTTCATAAACTTGGCGAGATTTGGGTGGCAAAAGATTTAGATATACTGCTTCGGCACTTTTCAATATATCCGCAGGTATATTTTCATCGTGTTCGGGATTCATTTTAAAAGCAGCGTAAAAACTACTACAAAAATTATATGATTAGTACGTCTACTGACGTCTACTTGACAATCAATATTCACCAACAATACCAGATATCCATGACTACCGACTTACTATCGCTGTTATAATTAATAGGTGTTCAAATTTATTACCAAATTATTAACGATTTTTGAATAAAACTAATATTATTTTAATTTTGACTTGGTTGGAGAAAAAATAGTATATATCATACGGACTAAAAGTGCCTATTTTTACTCGCAATATTGCATTCGCTCGGCTGCGCTGCGCTCCGCCTCGCAACTGCAAATATTGCTCGTAAAAAAAATAGGCACTTTTAATCCTTATAATATAATATACTAATTTCCGCAAACGTCAAAAAATGACGACTTTTTCAACCTCAGTTCTCAATATTGAAGTTTGATTTCACAGACGTCCTATTGTTTATTTACTTTTTTGTCCGGCCGTGGACGTACAAAAAAGTACACTTTTTTGTACTCTGACGTCAATATCAAGAACGTCGGGCGGCGTACAGTTGGGTTCCGAATCCGACATAATGTAATCTGTAAGAAAAGTTTTATATATTTAAATACAACAAGTCATTTCTTAATACTCGGGTACTTACCAAAAACGCACAGTCCTATAATGCGTAGATAAGTGACTTTAAATGTTTCTGACAATCATTTTTTTGAATTGTCGAATTTGTGTTGCCTTGACATCTACAAAACCAGTAAGCAAAGCAATCTAGTTTTACGTTTCTTCACATCTAATCCTTTTTAAAAATATCATCTTAATTCTATCGTTTGAACACCGTTTGCGGAAAAATTGCATGTTTTATTCGGAGAAAAGCACTTTTTGTGGCTCGACTAAAATTGTCGGCTGAACGTAGTGAGGCCGACAAACCTTTAGTCTCGCCACAAAAAGTATCACTTTTACTCCTAATAAAACAATATAGGTACTATTTTTTCACTAGTTAAAAAATGGGAAACTTTGAGTATCGATAGCGATTAGTGAATGTAGTCTTTTTTGGCAGTTGTACAAAAAATATATTTTTATTACGGTTTCCTATTCGAACTTCGGTCTTCAGTTCGCAATGCACTTCGCGAATTGTTTATTCAATTAAAAAAATAATTTTTTCATTTTCATTTCGTTCGGTTTGCTATTGAATTTTGGTTTTTCAAACCATAATTAATTCCGTTCGAATCGCGTTTCGTAAGGTCTTTCGTAACCGAGTTCACGTTAATATCTTACAGTATTAT
>JARQZK010003611.1:1985000-2047500 GCA_030704885.1 Cynegetis impunctata
TTGAATATTGGAAAAATCAGGAGAGGTAGTCGAATTATAGTTTCTCGATTACGCAACACTGATGAGGCATAACAAGATCAAAATATCTTCCTGTTGGTCTTGAACTGGATTGATTTGTTACGTTTCTGTATCGCCATTACCTTTCGAACAAATGTGAAGCTAGTTAGTCGAGTACTTGGCGTATGCTGGCTAGTATTTGGGAGGTCTCGGGTTCAAACCCCGGGGCCGACTTGTCTGCCATTAGTTTTTTTCAGAGGTTTCCTCATGGTAATGTAAGTCACTGCTTGCAAACTTATGAGGCAAATGCTGGGCCAGTATTAATCCTCTGAACCCTACCCACACTTCCTATGTTTCATAAATATCCCGTCTCACCTATCCTTGATGCACTTTAGCATACAAGTGTATCCTCTGATCTGGCTGAAGGAGTTAATCCCAAACTCAAGCTGCCCGCCTCCCTGTCACATATTTCAGGGAGGAATGAATTTTTTTCCTGAAGTTATCGGTGTTTGGACTCACTGATTTTTTCCAATTATTAAACGATTTTCTTCAATCAGATTTGACCGTGATTCATAAAAATTTAAAGTTAGAATGTTATGTGTTAGGCATTGGAAGTATGAACGTAAACAATGATTATATCAATGAGTATTTTCTCTACTAAACAAACTTTTTGAGGAATTTTATTTAATTTATCTTAAATGATTAGATATTATATATAAATTTTAGCTTTCTGCACTCATTTTCTATTAAAACTTCAACTAATCCAAATATTGCGTTGCTCTTTGCGCGCAATATGGTTAACCCTCTGCTGGTATCGTCATTTTTACTTATGTAACTGGCATCTTCTGGTCGATTTTGACCCGATACTTTTAAAAAAGGTTGAAACCTCCAAATTACAAAATATAGTTATTGAATCAATTTTTAGCAATGTATACAACAGGTTTTAAAACAGAAAAATCTCGGATATAAATACACTTTATTGTAGGAAAAAAAATAATTACTTCCTATGAACGCAATATAATTTCCAACATTTCAACTGAAACATCAAAATATCAAAAAACCAATATAATGGACCCTCAACAATATATTAAGCCTTCACATTCTACAAAAAGTAAAGAAATAGATTCTCGCTAAAAAAAAACATGCAATAACAATTGCATAACCTATCACTCGCTTCTTACATTTTTCACATAATAATGTAGCTGTGCTCTGCAGGTGCTTCAAACACGTGCCGTTAGACTTATTACACTTTGTAAAATATTTACTGCCATTCTTCGATTTACCTACACATGTAACATCTTCGTCGTTTTTTTGCCCTATTTACTGCATCAGGAGGTCTGGGCTGAAAAATTGACGGCACACTTTCATTCGTTGTAGTTTCGTCGCATTCAAGGGCTCTTTGCCATCATCTTCACTGTTCAAGAACAATTCACGTACTTTTTCGACATACTGCCGGCCGTCAATAACGAGAAAATCCATAGTAAAATAAATTCAAAACACACACGCAACTGGTATCCTCGGGTCGAATTTGACCCTAACGCGTACAATTCTGCCTTTGCGATTCTCAAATGGAACTGACGTTTGAGGTATCTATTTGTACGAAATATTTATGAGAAGTCACGGAACCACAACCACATAAGTGCAAAGGTGCCTATCCTGTGATGAAATAAAGATGCGCCGGGTCAATTCTGACCCGACGATACCAGTTAAGGGTTGAAAAGAATACAAAATTTTCTATCCACGTAACAATATATAGATTTTTACTCCTTTATAGTCAGTTTTAACCTCAAATATGTTAATCAAGATAAGCGAAACTAACGAAAGAGAAACGGAAACACTTTTCATCTCGGTAACGACGTTTGAAAAATGTAGGTCAAAATGTTCATTCATTCCACGATAACTGTAAACTTCGGTTTGAATACTTTATTCCGGTAAATTATTTGTTTTGAAGCGCTGTGCAGTTTCGTTCGATATATTATAAAGATTAAACTACACCAAGAAATAGAATGTCTTTCGTCATTTATAACGCGTCCTCCTACATTTAGCCGAAGGCGAGTGTTTGAACCGAATTAGCAGAGAATAGTGTTTGTACATGCATAGAAAGTTTTACAATATTCTCGAAAAAAAAGATTCAAAGTAATGCGCTTGAGCGGAGAATTCTTATCGCTAGCGGAGGGCGAGTATTTTAAATTGATTAAGCGTTGAATGAAAATGGTTTCACATTGCATTGAACGTTTTTTAATATGCTCGAAGAACAGATGTTTCGTAATATAGTTTAAAAGCGTTTGTGTCAAAAATTATGAACGCGAGCCGTAGGCGAGTGTTGAGAACTTAATTATCAGTTAATATTATCGAAAAACGATGTTTCGTGCGCATGATCAGAGAATTCGAAATACTAGCCGCAGGCTAGTGTTGTGAACTGAATGAGCGGAAAACGAATTTTACGCATGCATTGAATACTCTTCAATATTCTGGAAGAATCGATAAAATGTATAAGCGGAAAATGTATGTTACGTATGCATTGAACATCCTCGAGGAATTCTCAACACTTGTCGAAGGAGAAAGTTGCAAACCTAATAAGCATAAAACTAGTTTTACGTTATAAAATTTCCTTGAAATATTGCGGTTTTGAATGTGCAAAAGCTGCATGTCGTAAGAAATTCTCAGCAGTAGCCAATGGCAAGCGTTTTGAGCTGTATAAGTGGATGATCTTTTCTATAAGCTTGTCAATAACACAACAATAATCTTCTTGTAATTTCTCTGAATTCAATATGAATGCGGACCTCACAGTAAAATTATGAGCTTCAATTATTATTGAGTAGTTATTATACCCCTAATTATTATTGTATAATTTATTCCTGAGTATAATAATTATTATTTGAAGTGGTACAGTTGTTTGAAATTTTTTTGTTGAGGTGCTCTTCTTTCTCGGTTTTAACTAGTTTCTATTACCGCCGCCAAAACAATGTAGTGATTTTATTTATTTCTGTAACGTGATGCACTTCGCGGCGCCTATTTCAAATCGCATCGTGGGATGACCCCCCGGGTAAAGAAATGAATATTTTTCATACGATAAAGGTCGCAATTTTGGAGTTGTAGGGTTGAAAACTTGTGAGTAGGTATTTTCGAAAAATATCTTGGATAGGATCGGTTTTGGTTCGAATTGGTTGGGGAGTTGACCCCCTGAGGAAAGAAATAAATCTTGTCTGCATGATAAAGGGAGTAATTTTGCAGCAAAAAAATTGAAAGTTTGTGAGTAGATAGTTTCGTATAATATATTGGATGGAATTGGTTTTGGTGCGAATTGGTTGGGGGTTGGGGGTTGACCACACAGGGTAGGAAATAAATCTTGTGTACACGATAGAAAGCGTAATTTTGGGACCATAGGGTTGAAACTTTGGGGTAGGAAGTTTCGTATGATATCTTGGATTTATTTCGATATGAATTGGTTGGGGTGTTGACCCCCCGCATGAGGAAATAAATCTTGTTTACACGATAAAGGGCGCAATTTTGTAACAATAGGGTTGAAAGTTTGTACGTAGTTTCATATGATATCTTGGATGCGATTGGTTTTGGTACGAATTGGTTGGGGGGTTGACCCCACGGGGAGGAAATAAATATTCTTCACACATTAGAGGGCACAATTTTGATTTGGATTTTGAACAAACATCATATTTGAATGAATAGATTTTTTGGATTGGATACGTTATGGAAACCTGCTTTTCTAATGCAGCTCGCTGCTATAGAGTTTTTTCATATTTCTCTTGTACTGTCGACTCTCATGTTCTCGCACTCACTCATTTCATAAGAAAACATGCGACCGAAAATCTCGTACATGAAGACGCCGGTTCAACTCCCGACCGATTCCTCAGCCATTATCTACATTTCTATTCAGGGCCGAGTTGCTTTCGTAGAATCCGAGCGTCGGAGCGTGACCGTCGATAATGAAATCTGACGCGGTGGTGCATTCCTTCGCTTCCAATTTGTCTCATGGCCTTCGTTCGACGTTTCGATCGCCTATCTGAGCAGAAGACGCAAATGCGATTTTAATCGCGCCCTCGAAGACGATTAGCAAGGAGCCATTATCGACGGTTCCAAGACAAAGCGTCGGAGTGGTAGAAGTCAGAAAAGGAGACATTCGTAGCAGTTCAACAGACGTGGACGCCGATGACGCTCTCGATGCCTAATAATTATTTCGAAAAATTTTTGACAGTTCTAACTATTTTATCATTTTGTGTCATATGAAACAATTTCACGCATTCATGTCAACATTACACTGATTATATAACTCATGTATGAATAAGCCAATAGAATCCGTGAATTTTGCATAACGACGTAGTATAGATAAGTGAATATACCCTTGACGACGTGATATAATCGTTTTGGTGTTTCGCCTCGTGTCAAAATGTATATATATATTTTCATATTCACGGTGTTTTGACGTTTGTCAAAAAAAATTTTTATTTTTTATTCGTTATATAATCGTAACGAATACCACTCGAGCAATCGATTATACTGACCTCCTTACTCGGCGTATTTTTTTAAAACACCACTCGAGCTGCGCTCTCGTGGTGTTTCACAAAATACGTCTCGTGACTCGGTAGTATAATCGATTATTTTCGATGCTCTTGTGATATTATTACTGTTTATTTTTTTCGTATAATTTTCAACTTTTCAGAACGATCAATTTAGTTGAGTTACCTTGTATAATTTCTATAATACCTGATTATACATAGAGTAGCTCTATCAATCGAAAGCTAACAGGACCGTCAAATTTTGTCGTTTATCAATAACTGTTCGAAAATGAGTCGATTCGGAGGTTTTTACTTAATTTACTCAATAAATGATCGTATCAAATACAATACGTACTTCAAAATAAATACGGTTATACATCTCAAACTTCCTGCATCATTACAATTCGTGTCAGTTCGACAGAATAATCCTCCCGCTTCGAATTATTTAAACTGTCAAACTGACACGCTTTGTAATTATGCAACAAGTTATCGATGTATAACCTGAATATTTCGAAGTACTTATAGTATTACTACTGATTATACAGTGTGGAACAGCCAAATGGAATAAATTCGATAACGAATAAATGAGAGCGTGTTGGGAAAAACGCTTGGACACGTCGATTTGTATTTTCAGATGCGCATTTTTTTCAAAAAAAAAAAATTATATAGGGTGTGTCATGTGACAGTGGCCGATACCAACTTTCTTATTTTAAATACAACTCTCTGTATATTATTAGTTTTTTGGATTTTTCAGAAAATTCTAGACATAATTCATGTACAATGTCCCATACCTATCTTCAACTGTTTCAGAAATATTAAGTGTTTTCAGATGTATTACAAAATTTAACATTAAAAAAAGAAAATTATTTTATTTCACAAATAATGTAAATAAAACAAAAAAACATTAATTTCAATGTAAGAGATGTTCAAAATGTTCGCCGCGAACGTCTTGGCAACATGCTAATCTGGTATAGAAATGTCTTCTAACGTTTGTAATACATCTGAAAACACTTAATATTTCCGAAACAGTTGAAGATAGGTATGGGACATTGTACATGAATTATGTCTAGAATTTTCTGAAGAATCCAAAAAACTAATAATATACAGGGGGTTGTATTTAAAATAAGAAAGTTGGTATCGGCCACTGTCACATGACACACCCTATATAATTTTTTTTTTTGAAAAAAATGCGCATCTAAAAATACAAATCGACGTGTCCAAGCGTTTTTATCAACACGCTCTCATTTATTCGTTATCGAATTTATTCCATTTGGCTGTTCCACACTGTATACCTCAAGTATGCATTAGCCAATAGAATCTGGAATTTTTCATAGTTACTGCGTATTGATATATGAATATACCCTTGATGACGTGGAATAATCGTTTTGGTGTTTTGCTTCGTGTCAAAATGTAAATATTTTCATACTGACGATTTTTTGATATTTGTCGTAAAAAATTAATAATCAAGTTTGGTGAAGTTTCGTTTAATTTCTCAAGATGCAACGCTCTGATTATGGTTCTGACGGTGTTGTTTATTCGTTATATAATCATAACGAATACCAACTCCAGCAAACGAAAGTAATAGTTATACTGATCTCGTCACTCGACGTGGTTTCTCAAAACATCACGAAAATTGCGCTTTCGTGATGTTTCGCGAAATACGTCTCGTGACTGGGAAGTAAAATCAATTATTTTCGATGCTCTTGTGATATTATAACTGATTACATAACTCTTGTATGAATAAGCCAATAGATTCCGTGAATTTTGCATAACTACTACTTATTGATGACGACGTGATATAATCGTTTTGGTGGTTCGCCTCGTGTCAAAATGTGAATGTTTTTATATTGACGATGTTTTGACTATTGTCAAAAAAAATTAATATTTTTTATTCGTTATATAATTGTTACGAATACCACTCGAGCAATCGAAAATAATCCATTATGCTGACCTCTTCACTCGACGTATGTTCTTAAAACATCACTCGAACTGCGCTCTCGTGGATGTTTCGCAAAATACGTCTCGTGCCTGAAGTATAATCGATCATTTTCGATGCTCTTGTGATATAACATTTCGATTGTCATGAGATTATCTCGTCTATTATCAATGTCCTAGGGATGTTACTACTGATAACTAGTGCAAGAATGTGGTAATCAACCCCCGACTCATGAAATGCGATATCTTCGAAACAACTCGCAGATTCCAACGAAGTGAATAATGCTGACCACAAGGCCGACAAGCGTCATATGAAGTGGTCTTTTGACGAAGTCATATGTGGCACTTGAGAAGGTTTGGTAGACTGCTGAGAAAAGACGAAGGCTACAATATACTTCAAAGTTTTTCTTTTATTTTCTTGGAACGAGGTTATTATAGCAATTTATATTTCAGACACTTTGCGAATAGCAGATAGGCTTAGAACTGTTTTCGACACGACTGCGCTGCTAGGGGTGTGTATTAGCTGTATGCGTATATGTGTATTTGAAATTTTAGTAAAATACTCTATATAAATATAAAGGTATGGGAATATTAGTTTAATATTATAGATTACGTATACTGAAGTGGATAATTGATTGAAATATGATGATAATCCAACTATTTATATGATGATAATCAGGTATCTTAGTGAATTATTTGAAGCAAACAATTTTTTCAACATTTTTAATATTTGTTCTTTCAAAAAAGTAGCGATGTCAAAATTTTTCCTGAGATACAATACCACTATCGATGTAGTTTTTTCGGGAAACTTCATAAAATTGAATCGCAAACTTCCCTACATTAGTTGTCACAAATTAATTTTCACAAAAATTTTATGTACCTATTGATTTAGTTCATGATTAGGTAATATTTTCTCCATATCTAATTTAAAAATGATTTTAATAACTGCTACTGAATTCTCGCACTTAACTTGATGAAACATAAGGAATGAAGTTTAAACTTTAAAATAAAACAATACTTGGCGTAAGTTTCACTATATAAAAATAATTATGTACTGTATTCAACAGGAAAGGATAGTCGAAATGTTTCCAGTTATGAACTCATTATCAAGACTAACTACAGGAGAGTATTACAATCTAATTTTATAAAACAGACAATAGCAAAGGTGATACCTGAAAATGAATTTTTTCGTTTACAAGGGGTAATTTACTATTATGGGCGGAACTTATTTCGAGAATTTCAAGAAGGTCAAGGCGCTTTCTTTTGTTACCTGAATGCAACAATTGGGTTTTGTTGAAACCCAGGAAATGATTATATTTATTGCAATGTTTGGAGAAACCAGTAGTGTATTGTTTTGTAAAATTGACTCTTTGTGTTCATCAACTCGATTGTTTATATTTCTTCCTGTTTGTCTAATATAGAAAGCAGGACAGTCTTCCCAAAATATTTTGATAATGGAATAGTTAACAACCTTTGTATGAACAATTACCAACACATCAAAATAAAAGTCAGAGCTTTACATTCGTTCATACAGAGGTTCTTCACTATTCCATTATCGGAAACAATTTTTAAAACCGAACTTAATACAATAAAATTATAAGCCACCAATAATGGTTAAGATGAAAGTCTTATCGATAAGCTCATTAGGAAAAATCGAATGAAGAATCTGGCATTCAATATACCCCTTGTCAAATATTAATGAAGAACAAAAATACTCCCTAATAAATTATTTGCCGAATTTGAGTAACAAAATTTGTAACATACTATCGAATAATATAACGTAAAAACAATTCGTATAAATAAAAAAAACTTGAAGTTATTCTTGGTCAATAATAAGGAAAGGACTAACATCGAAGAAAACAGTGGTTTTTAAAATATTTTGCGAAGGATGTACTGCTTTTTATATTGGACAAACAGGAAGGAATATAAACATTCGTGTTGATGAACACGAAAAGTCAATTTTACAAAACAAAAATACCTCTGGCATCTTCGAACATTGTATCAAATTCAATCATTTCCTGGATTTCAACAAAACACAGTAGTTGCATCAGTTAATAAAGAAAAGCGTCTTGACCTTCTCGAAATAAGTTTCGCCCATAACCGTAAATTACATTATTAAATTCATTATCTAGTAATGACATTAATTGTTGTCTTTTATTGTAAATTTATATGTTGATACAAAAATTTTTCCAATATAGTTTTTCTAATACAGTTTCAGTATCTTTTCATACATTTCAACCGGAAACTTCAGAGACGATTTCCTGGACGTAGAGAAAAACTTTCGCATGTTCGTAGCAGTTTTCACAAATTACAGGTAGGTATACAACAATAAATTATGTTAATCGATCACAATGCGTTCAAAGTAACGGTTTGCGAGTCAGAAACTGCGTGTTCGCCAAATGCTGCGTCTACCGTGTTCTATGTACACGCTTGTATAGAAACCGAGTTCGGTGCTCTCGCCTTCCATTTTAATTGTTACCTGTCTCTCAGCTGACGGCGATATTGTTAATCCATCACGACCAGTTGCAAGCATTGGCCAAGACGATGGCGGTTGAAGCACAGAAGAATGCAGTTCATATGCTTTCGCTAGAGTTTTTCGACGTTTCGAAAAAAATGATTCTGCGATCTTTGGTTGGTTCACCCCTAGGAATCTGCAGATTAACTCTTGCTCGTTCAGATAGGAATTAAATTATATCTCATGGCACTTATAATTAGATACGTCATCTACAAGAATTGCCTATTTTGCATTGTTCGAATCTCATCTTCATTATGGTCTTCCCTTCTGGGGTTCATGTAATTCTTCACAAGTTGACACCATTCTCAAATTGCAGAAGAGATCAATTCGTTACATGTGTGTACTGAAAAATGGGGCTCATTGCAAACCTTAATTCAAGAAAAAAGGAATGTTGACGCTTCCTTCTTTATATTTACTTGAATCTTTGTGCTTGATTCATAAGTATTTTCATGCCGTACCCTTGGTGTCACAGCCAGTTCCGTCTCTTCCATAAGGGAACGCGGGGCACGTGCCCAGGGCCCCAGGCTTGATAGGGGCCCCGCCGAGGCCCCAATTTCCAACTTCGTCATTTACAAAAAATCTGGGCAACCAGTTTTTTAAAAATTTTTTTTGTTTTTATATTTTTATCGTTTAGATGCAAAACTAAAATTATCTAGCGGTCACCTACGTTACCGGTATCTGTAGCTAGGGTTATGTAACATAACCCTATATATAAGGGTTATGTAACATAACCCTAGGTAAATCTGAACATAACTTATGTTCAGATTTACCTACCCACCGAGTTGTCCAATTTTCTATGCAGAATCTATGAAAGTCGGTCTCTGCGTAGGAAACTACTTAGCCGTAACAATTTTTTAGTTACAAGCAAGATTGGAAGCATATAAGTAACTCAATGATGGAGCATGAGAACAGTTCACAGCACAGGCAATCAATGATGAATTATATCGCACGAAACAAAACAACTGATGGGCAAGTTGATAGTGAGTTGCTTTCCTAATATGATGCACAGGTTGATTATTGGAAGAACGTATTAAAAGGATCGTCTCAGTCGTGAAATTTTTGGCTTCTAGGGGACTTGGATTTCGGGGTGATGGTGAAATTTTGGGGTCTCAAAATAACGGGAATGATTTGGGAAGCTTAGAACTAATCAGTTAGTTTGACCCTTTTCTTGCTAATCATATGAAAAACTACGGAAATCGCGGAAAAGGGAGTACGTAATATTTGTCTGCGAATATTTGCAATGAATTTATTAATATAATGGGACAGCAAGTGTTAACGACAATTATTAACGAACTAAAAGGTGTAAAATACTGCTCAATCAGCGTGGATTCTACACCAGATATCTCCCATGTTGACCAACTGACTTTCATTGCTCGATTCGCTCGATACGTAAAAGACGGAGAGCCTATCGAGAGATTATTGCAATTTTTATCTATGGAGGTGCATAAAGCTCAATACATAGCAGATACCGTCTTAAACTTTTTGGAACACCTTGATATTCCAATAAAAGATTGTCGCGGACAGAGTTACGATAATGCAGTAAATATGGCTGGAAAGTATTCTGGTCTTCAGACAAGAATAAAACAAAAATGTGAATTTGCTATTTTTGTCCCATGTGCTGCTCATTCGCTGCATTTAGTAGGTGTTCAAGCGGTTTCAGAAGCAGTTGTATACTTTCAACTAATCCAAGATCTATTTGATTTTTTTTCGGCTTCAACCAATCGATGGAAAATTTTGACAGAATGCCTAGGTGCAAATAAAGTTCTGAAGTATCTCTCCGAAACCAGATGGTCTACACGAGCTGATGCTCTTAATGCTTTTAAAAATGGTTATAATCATATTTCCGAAGCTTTAACATCAATTTCCAGAAACACCGATCAACCAGGAGAAACAAGAAAGAAAGCTCGAAGCCTTGCCACAAAAATGGAAAAATTGGAGAACAATCTCCTAACAGAGATATTAAATGATCTTTTGTGAATCATCAATAAAGCAAGCCTAAGTTTACAGAGTAGTACCATGACAATGGACGTTGCAAACAAAGTTTTAGCATTTCTTGCCGATTGAAGCAAAGTTCGGAATCATATAAGGATGTTGACAAACGTTTCAGTTTTTTTTCTCAGTTAAAAACAATCGATTCTGGCCAGTTGAAAAATAAATGCAAAGAATTTGCAGAATTCTATCACGAAGACACTGATAAGCTCAAATCGGAATGTTTTCATTTAAGGCAGTAGGTACTTGAAAAACCTTGTAAATGAATCGGCGGACTTTAGTATCTCAGCCCTACATACTCTAATCAAAGCAGATAAATAAGAAGACATTTTTCGGATTGTTGAAGTCGCTACAAGGATATTTCTTGGCTTGATGGTCACCAATTGTAGTGGGGAGCGCTCATTTTCACGGCTTAAAAGAATCAAAAATGAATTACGAACGACTATGCTACAAGAACGTCTTACCAATGTGTCAGTCATGTGCATAGAAAGTGACATCCTTCAAGAATTAGACTTTGAGGACATAATAGAAGATTTTGCATAACAAAAATCCAGGAAGGAACCATCATCATATAAACATAATTACAATTCTCAGAATAGTCAATGGTTCACTTACAATCGATTTATATGAAGCTAGCCATAACAACCGATAAAATCACTTAATAAAGATACAAACTGATGTTATCCTTCACATTTTTTTCATGTCCTAAAAGGGCCCAAAACTCTCCATGTGCCCAAGGGCCCCGAGATGGTCTAAGACGGCCCTGGTCACAGCACGGGTATTCCACAAGATCTTCGGGACATCATTTTCACCTCCCTATTCCTTCCTCTGAATTAACAAAAAAGTCCATCATTTACAATGCTAAGATAATTTACAATCACCTTCCAGAGGAATTAAAATCTATAACTTCCTTGATCAAATTTCGGAAACGAACTAAATCTTATTTTCTTGATAGGCCTTATAACTCTATAGAGGACTACTATTCTGAGCATTGATTGATCGATATGACCAAATTGAATAACACAGGCATCAGCTTCGATTGAGGAGGATTTGACACTCTGGGTTCTATTGTGAAGTTTGTATATATTTTTTATGGAAATGTGGTGTGATTTTTATTTCTTGGTATTACATTGTTTAGTTTGTATCTTTCTGATTGATGTGTGTTTATTTTTAACCATTGTTTTAACATACTATTCTGAGCATTGATTGATCGATATGACCAAATTGAATAACACAGGCATCAGCTTCGATTGAGGAGGATTTGACACTCTCGGTTCTATTGTAAAGTTTGTATATATTTTTTATGGAAATGTGGTGTGATTTTTATTTCTTGGTATTACATTGTTTAGTTTGTATCTTTCTGATTGATGTGTATTTATTTTTAACCATTGTTTTAACATACTATTCTGAGCATTGATAGATCGATATGACCAAATTGAATACCACAGGCATCAGCTTCGATTGAGGAGGATTTGACACTCTCGGTTCTATTGTGAAGTTTGTATATATTTTTTATGGAAATGTGGTGTGATTTTTATTTCTTGGTATTACATTGTTCAGTTTGTATCTTTCTGATTGATGTGTGTTTATTTTTATGTTTTACATTATTTAGTTACTATATTTTTCGCTTTATCAATCAAATGTATAATTTTGAGACAATAAAGCATATTTGATTTCATGATTATTGAAAATTATTGAATAAACTATAGAGGAAGGTATATATTGACATCCAGAGATTAGCATCTGCAGCAATACTTGATACGCCTGATTCCATGTTGTTAGATAATATGATCAGTGTTGCGCACTCGAGCCGGAATGATTCATGAAATGAACAAATCGGTTAGATGTTTGCAAAATGTATAAGTAGTCGTTTTCAGAATTTGATATATTCCCGGGATAGGACGATTTAAACTCTAGTCTTGGTTAATTTGCGAAATGAATTAAAGAGAGTATATAACCTAGTTTTAAATATTGAAGGTCGGTGTAAGTAGTAATCATATGCCAGAATTCGAGATTCCCTCTCGATTTGTAACGGCAGATGTCGCTGTGATTTTACGGTCAGCATCAGCTATAAAAAATAAATATATACTTGATTATGTTATTTTGTCTTCCTCTTTTATTGTTGATTTGATATTGGAATGCTTCGAATTTATGTGATACGAGAATGAGTCATTTGATATGGTAAACAGTCTCGATATCTTGACCGTTAAAACAAAACATTGACAGTGTCGTGAAAATTCCTGTGTAATATTACGTTGATTTAGAGCCCTTTCAGACTAGGACACTGTATCCGAGATACTGTATGCGAGATACAGAATTTAGGCCACATACAGTCAAGATACTTTTGTTAGAATATAGTTTTGTAAATAAATTTTATCAGTACAATATCAGTGCTGTACGGTGCTTTTTATGAAATGGACATTGAAGAGTGCTGTGGTATATTATATTTCTGGGTCCTAACTACAGTGTACCATATATAATTTATTTCCGTAACTTAAAATTTACTTGATAGTTTGCGAACAGTTACTAGATAGTAGTGCACTGATTAATACAAATTAAACATCAATTCGATTATCTAAAGGGTTTTCACTGCAATCCGTAAAAACTTAAAAGCAAAATTAACGAATAAACTCATTATTCATCGCTAATAAACAATATTATTGAAATATTTAATTTAATTTTTGTTATCCATCTTGAGATGATTATCGTAAAAATCAGTAAGCTTTCAACAAATAATCGTCTTGTTTCGATAATTTTTAATAATATAATAATTTGATTTATTTAGCTAATGAATTTATGCATTTCTTTTTGAATGCACTGTATAATTACTTTTATAAATATACCTACCATATTCATTTTGTTGAACAATTGTCATTTCTTCAAAATTTTCACACATCTGTTTGGTAATTTCCACCCAACATTTTTGTTTTATATTTCGTTCGAAATGATTTTCATTACTTGTATCCCATATACAAGAATTCGGTTCTACCAAACTTATAAATTTCATCAAATGTTATCAAAAACTTTATTCTCCATGGTACAATCGAAAAACCGTTCTATTCCACTTCACTTCTACTAATAAATAATAAAAATATTGTACACCTATGCTATTGTGCTTTTTGAATCGCAAAAGTATGCAAGTCTGAACAGGTCCATAAGCCACAATGATAATTCGGTATCCCGGATTCGGATACTGTCGCCGGCGGCTGAATGAGCGAGATTCAGAAATTTAGTATCGCGATACGGTATGCTGTGCTGAATGCAGTGTGAAAACGTACATATAAACGCATGTATTTTCTGTATCTGGGATACGCGTATCTCGGATACAGTATCCAAGTCTGAAAGGGCTCTTACGGTTTTCAAATTTTTTTTCATATCAATAAAAACACCATCTGAATGCTTTGAAATCAATAACTATTTGGATTCTGGATATCGTAGACAATTATATTGAAGTTTTTAGTGATTGTTTCGAAATTTTTAGACAAATTTCTTCATATTGACCTTTCCGTTGACTTTATATTGCTACGATTTTTGTATTTTGTGATTTTATGGTCTGTGCGTGCGAAAATATTAATTGAGTATTCAATTTCTCACGTTAATGGTGAGATCTTTGGAATTTATTTTTCTTTTATTCAATGAAAAGCCTAGGCTGAGACATTTGGAAGCCAGAAATATCCATAAGTTCCATATTCTTTGAACTTCTGTTTTGTGACAATTTTAACTTGTCCATCAATACGAGATATATTAATGAATTTTTTTTAATCTCAAGGGACCTACAATTTCACGCCAGTTCCGAAAGGCCATATAGGTATAAACTTTTCGAATTATTAGTAGACCGAGAGATACTGGGAGGATTTGTGAAGTCATTTCTTACAGTATGGCGCTTTTAGGGAGGTTCATATACGTAATAAATGGAAGGGAAATTATGTTATTACCGGTGGTGCGCGGGACGCAATTGCAGAATAATTAATTGCAATTGCTCGAAAATTCGGAGGTGTCAAACAATTCCTTCCAGAAAATCTCTTCAATTTATCGGTATTTTAACAAAAAAAATCCAACGCTCTCTATATTCCATACCTCTCCGGTGGGTGTTTTGGCCGGCCATACTTTTTTGAGAATGTTTTTTTTTAATTTTTTTTTAAAATTTATTTTCCAGTATGGCAGTTAAATCGTGCTCAGTTTAGGATACAGTGAGACAAAATTATATTCTCCATACTTCTAGTGCAGTACAAAACTCGTGCCATACTTGAAAAATGGTATTTTTTAACCGTTTTCAAAACACGCCTTTAGAAGCCGTAAAATTATTTTCAACAGTATGGCATAAATGAAATCAGATTGTTCCAATACGATTATAAGTTTTAAAAAATACGCCATACTATGACCATGGTACACCGTGATACGCACGCTGCGATGTAAAAAAAAATAAAACGATTTTTGACAGCATGGCATGTAAATTTTCGAAAAGTTCATAAAAAGTATGATTCAGGAAAATTTATCCCATACTTATGGTGAAGTCCAAAAGTTGTGCCATACTGTAAGAAATTGTTCAAAAGTTGCATAAAATTTTACAGTTATTTGATTTCATTGTACGTATATCACCCAGTCTACAGGTATGGCATTATAACAGTTATGTTTCTAATCATAAAAACAACTACTAGACCGAATTTCAAGGTGAAGAACATAGTTTTTCGAATTTTGAAATATTACATGTTTGAGGGAGTATGGTGGGTATTTTGGATCATCGGAATGGTATGGTGTGGTGATTTTCGTACAAGATTAATAAAAAACAATTGTTCAAAAAAATGTCAGCCTGTAAGAAAATGCATGTAAGCATGTAAGAAAATGTTCAAAAATGTATGGCGAGCCTCAACACCCACCGGAGAGGTATGGCATATAGCGAACATCGGATTTTTTTTTCGATAAAATACCGATAAATTGAAGAAATATTGTGAAAGGAATTGTTTTACACCTCCCGCTTTTAGAGCAATTTCAATTTATTATTTTGCAATTGCGTCCCGCGCACCACCGGTAAGCACATCATTTTCCCTCAATTTATCACGTATATGAACCCCCCTAAAAGCGCCATACTGTAAGAAATGACTTCACAATTCCTTCAAGTATCTTTCGGTCTATAAATCCAATGGAACCGAGGCCTCCAAAAGAATTTTATTAGTTTTTAAAAATTGAGTCGCAGCAAATTGGACCTCCGTTGTCCAGCAGTAGAATTTATCGTATCAATGCTGAGGGTCGTTTCTTCGAATCTCATCTTGGTCTTGCTAACCTTTTAAGTTTTCTTCTACTTGATATTAGAAGACTAAGAGAAACCAAATTAATAGCAGTTTAATTTAAATTGGGTTATATTTATCGCTTTGCTTCGTTGTGTTGATTTTTGTAACACAATTCGATTGTCATCTTCTGTTAAAAGAATAGTTCGTTATTTCGCTTTATGAAAAAATTTCTGAAATAATCGTGAAGTTTCAGAAATAAAGTCAAAAAACATTTTGCATCTTTGATATTCAGTTATTATTTGAAGTTTTTTCTCTAGAAGAAACGGTAGAAATGCCTGAAATAAAAATTTCACTAATAATTCAGCCGGATTCAAAAGAATTAATTACATATTCAGGAATTGAATGACATATATTTAGCTGTTTTATATATTATCATCCAGTTTCGCATCATTCACTGGCGATAACCTATTATAACCAATGAATGAGTAAATACCACTTGTTTAAATTATAATTTCTAGTCTAGACATTTTCAACGATTCATGTTTTGTTAAAGACTTCTACATTTTCAACAGTATCGATAATAGCTAGATATTGGATCGATATGAATGTATTCTCTTTATTACCTCGTTAAAACTAACCCAGCACAGTTATGTATTATTCCGATATTATTAAAATCAATATTACATCTAAATTATATTGAAAAGCTACAAGGCGTTTAGAATTTCTACATAAAAAATTAAGGCGGTGGGAGAGAAGATTTGAAACCCCGAAAGGCACTTGTGATAATTTTTGTGAAAGAGACATAATTCGGCAACCTTCCTCCGATGATCGAGTGTTGCCACAATGCGCTATTCTGAACTGAGTCAAGTAGGGGTAAGTAGTGCACAGGTGCAAAGCTCCAAGCACCATATTTTAATGACTCAGCGTTACCTGTTCTTTAGCGCGAAAAAGATAACAGAGCTTCCTTGCAGCCGACTTGGCAATAGTGGAGACTTCTTCGTGTCACTTAACTTGGAGTTATCGCCGATTCCTCAAATATGCATTTCATTAGTTGGAGAGAGAGAGAGATAATAGCTTTATTGTCATATAGAATTACAAAATGTTGTAGACAAAGCACATATAAAGAATACCAAATAATGTTTGAAAATAATAACCAATCAAACAAAACACACTTTCAATAATTGAACAAAACATGAATCTATCAAAATAGAAGAACAAAACAGAAAAAAATTCATGAGTCGATTATGTAAATCGTATGCTAAGAATCAACATATTTGTCAATTGAACTAATTATACAGATACACAATTTTGTATATTACAAAAATAAAAAACTAAAAAACATTGAAAAATATTGAAAAAATAAAACATGTTGTTACCAAATGTCGAACTCAAAGCTCTATAATACATTGTGAAATTCAGTTGCAGAATAAAATTCTACTACTGAGTAAAATGGTGTCTCCAAAAAAAATCCCTAGTCGAACTTCGGAATCTTTTGTATGTACTTATAGATTTTAGCTCCAATGGTAGGTGATTGTATAACTTTCCGGCATTGTAGGTAAAGGAGTTTTTTGTTAAGACAGAGGTGGGCACTATAAAATAAATATCGGTATCTGAATTTCTTGTGGGATATCTATTATTATTGGTCTTTCTGAAAAGTTATGAATGCGTTTTCGAACCAAACAGATGGATTCGAATATGAATAGTACAGAAAGATTCAGAATTTTGAATTTTTTAAAGTAGAATTCGCAAAGTGGAAGAGGCTGCATGAACCCCAATAAGGCAAACCATAACGAAGGTAAGATTCGAATAAAGAAAAGTATGTCGATAACACAGCAGAAATTGAAAGCTCTCTAGAAACCGTTTTAGTGGCGAAACATGCAGAAGATATATTTTTTATTATGTCTATATGAGTAGACCATTTGAGCGACTCATCAATAAAGAAACCTAAAAGCTTCACTGAGTTCACTGTTTCAATTTTCAAGTCCACAATATCGTTGATGAAAAGAAGACAGAATAGGACCTAAAACCGAGCCCTGAGGTACCCCACTCTCTACTGGTAGGTTTATTGAATTCTTAACATTTGCTCGTACTATTTGCTGCCTGTTGGTTAGGTAAGATTTAAACCATTCTGAAGGATACCTACGTATGCCATAAAACTTAAGTTTTCGTACTAAAATTGCATGGTTAACACAATCAGGCCTTTGCGAAGTCACAAAAAACTAAAGTAGTGAAAAGTTTGTCATTAAGTGATGTATATACGAGGGCCATCCAGAAAGTAGATTACGTTTTCGTTTGTGTCCGCTAGGGGCGGGGCTAGCGCGGCCATCTTGGGGTCAGAGCGTTGCGCAGCTCAGTCGGCATCTAGCTGTGCTAGTGAGAGGTTCGTGCTGTGCTCCGTTCAGATACTGTGACGGTTTGAAATGTCTGCGTTAATTGAAAATCCCGCGAGCTGCGAGGTGCGTGCAGTAATAAGGTTTCTGACTGCAAAAAACTGTAAACCGATAGAAATCTATCGGCAGCTTTGTGAAGTGTATGGGGACAACATTATCACTGAAGGTGGAGTGCGTCAGTGGGTCATAAGATTTAAAAATGGCCGAACCAATGTTCACGACGAAGATCGAAGTGGGAGACCCAGCATAGTGACTGCCGAACTTGTCGAAAAGTCGATGCTAAAGTCCGTGAAAATCGAAATTTCACAATAACGGAACTTTCTTTGAGTTTTCCACAAATTTCGCGAAGTTTGTTGCACGAAATCATCATCAGAAAGCTTGGTTACCACAAGTTTTGTGCAAGATGGATTCCAAAAATCTTGACAGAGGACCACAAAAATCAGCGAATGGCTGCAGCGTTGAACTTTTTGGACGCTTACCATAAGGATGGTGACTCTTTACTCGATCGCATCGTTACTGGTGACGAAACATGGGTGAAACACGTGAACTGTGAAACGAAATTGTTGAAGGCGAAGTGGTTGAAGGCGCAGGCGGCCGAATTTTTCGACGAAGGAATTTCCAAGCTCGTACATCGCTACGATAAATGCCTTAATTTGAATGGTGACTATGTAGAAAAGTAGTATTTGAGTGTGGCTTTCATCTGTATATAATAAAATTTGTTTCCTATACTTTGTTTATTTTTTTATTCCAAAACGTAATCTACTTTCTGGATAGCCCTCGTACTTCATTAAGAACCAAAAACATTGCGTTTTTAGTGCATTTTGAGGGTAAGAAGCCATACTGTTACTGTGAGAATATCATGTTTGAGAAGGAAGGGTAAGAGACGGCATTTCATGAGCCTCTCGACTATCTTCGATTATCTGGCTTAGTAATTTGGTTTTGTAATAATAAAATATCAGATTATCGGTGAGAAATAATCTTGAGATAACTAGCTATTGATAGACTCGGCTTGAGCAACTCATCAAGTTAAGAAATGTAAAATAACCAATTAAATTCACGTACCGAAAACTGTTTATGATTCTAAAACTAAATATTCGCGTTTTACGGGAAACCTACGAGTAGAGAAGTTATAGTTTCCACGTTGTCATCGTAAATTACATGTTGCATGTACCCATGTCCCTATCCCGGAACGCAATAATTATCGCAACCGAAGCATTATCGGGAATCTTCCTAATTATTATTTCGTATAACTCGCCGCGCTTTCCTTTATCGTTCGGCGAAACTCCGCGACGTTAACTATTTCGAATTAATGGCCGCGACGGAACGACGTGCAAACGACCGTCTAACTGACGGAGGCCCTATCGGCAACACTTTCCCATTCAAACGTTCTCACATCGCACGAAAACAAGTAACTACCGCGGTTGCACTTTATGTAGCTCATCTCTTCCTTCCCCAAACAACCTTGAGCTATTTAGTCTTGCGACGAGGGGTCCGTGGCCGTCAACGCAGCCACCTCTGAACCTGTGAGAACATATTTTCATCGGTTCGTCGTCTTCGTCGTCTAACGTGAACAATGTTCGAACGAAAATATTAGAGTACAGTTAGTCGGTACCTTGTAAGGCCTGCTCGCCAACATTTGTTTATATAGTTGTAATAAAACTACCCGGATGATAAACGGTGTGTTTCCTGCACAGATAAACTTTCAGGAGTTCAAAGCTATATTCTGGTCGGGCGTTTGAGCTATGGCCGTTCCTTCCGTGATAATTGCGATCCCGCGGTTATGTAACCGGTGTCTGATGAATGTGGCGAGGTCGGACGTCGAATGGACGTACCTGGTACGTCCATATCTACGTCGTTTGATATTAATATTTTTCAATTCGCTGTCGATTGTGGGTATTTATGAGTGATAATCATCAAATGAGTGACTATATATATATATATATATATATATATATATATATATATATATATATATATATATATATATAGGGCTATTCAAATTCGACTCTATGCATAGGGATTTCGATAACGGTAAGAGATAGAGAATTTGTTGAATGGGGGCAAAGTAGCGTAATTCAGAGATTAATTGTATGAATAAAAAAAACTTCGGAAATTTCGAAATTCTTCTTCTGCCTATATCTTTTTATTTTACGAAGATTTTTTAAAAATTTTGTCACTTCTCCACGGCAACTTTTTGTAGCCTTTCCAAATATCTAAATAAAATATATATACAAGGTATCCTACACATTGGACCCTCAACTTTTCATTTTAAAATAAATTTTTTATTGCATTTTTTCAAATGCCAAGAATCATAATTCACATTGGCGTTTAATTTTTATCTAAATCAGGAAGTGTTTTGGGAATATTGAACTAATTCTAGGTAGTCTATAGTTTATTCTATATATTTTTTCAACTAAGCTGGAATTAAAATAAAATTTACAGGTAATAGTTCAACGACAATATGAAACATGACTTTTGGCATTCAAAAATATGTTTTAAAAAATTCCTAAAATAAAAAGATATAGGCGAAAGAAGATTTTCGAAATTTTCGATTTTTTCTATATAACTCCAGAACTAAAGAAGCTAGATCAGATTTTTTTTATCCATATATTTGACCTCTGAAATATGCTACTTTGCCCGCATTTAACTATTCCTCTATCTCTTACCGTTATCGAAATCCCCATGCATATACTCGAATTTGAATAGCTATTAGATATATATATATATATATATATATATATATATATATATATATATATATATATATATATATATATATATATATATATATATATATATATATATATATATTTATTTATTTGAATTGTTGTTGCCTGTGATCTATTTTTAATCTCTTGATAATTATTAGCAATTACAGGCTGGTTGAATCTTAAAAAACTCGATTTTATTAAAAAGTTGACGTTTCACTACGAAATTCGAAAAAATTGAAATTTCTTTGACATTTATTGATTTGAAAAAACTTGAACAGACAAAGACGACTTGTTTTGTTAAAATTTTTTTCGGTGGTGTGGTTGTTCTTTGTTATTTATTATGTGCTATTCAGTTTAATATTAACATTCAAAAATGTTATAATTAGAAGGTAAGGGAAACTACAGAAACCATTAACCACGTGATGTTCGAAAAAAATAATAATAGGTTACTATTTATCTAACAACAAAGAAATTAGTCGCGGGAAAATACTAAAAAAGTAGAGCAGAATTATCGGTATAGAACGCTTATATGGAAGCAGCCGTTGACACTTGTTTCGGACTCTTGGTCCTCATCAGAACGGCGTAGCTAAGCATTGGATTGAAAATTGGAGATGAAAATTAGTATAACAAACAAAAATCTTTCTGCTATGGAAGACAATCACATATTTGTGGTTTATTGTTTTGAAACTCTCCGGTATGGAGATTGGTCAAACTTTGCCACGGAGGCGATTAATTCCATCTGCGAGATCTCAGAAAGAGTAAATTAACAATAACAAAGAAATTAGTTGCGGGAAAAATATTAAACAAGTAGAGCAAAAATTATCGGTATAGCTCGTTTATATGGAAGATAGCCGTTTTTAATGAAATTTTTATTTAGAATTTAAAATTTTTTAATAAAGAAATAGTACTCACAATTCTAGAACAATGTTTGGAAATTCTCAGTTTAAGTTTGGGATCATTGCCATATTTTCAGCTTGCATATTTAATTATTTATTTGAATTGTTGTTGCCTGTGATCTAGTTTTTAATCTCTTGATTAATTATTAGCAATTACAGGCTGGTTTGAATCTTAAAAAACTCGATTTTATTAAAAAGTTGACGTTTCACTACGGAATTCGAAAAAAAATTGAAATTTCTTTGACATTTAGTGATTGATTTGAAAAAACTTGAACAGACAAAGACGACTTGTTTTGTTAAATTTTTTCGGATGTGGTTGTTCTTTGTTATTTATTATGTGTCTATTCAGTCTAATATAACATTCAAAATTGTTATCATTAGAAGGTAAGGGAAACTACAGAAACTTTACCCACGTAATGTTCGAAAAAAATAATAATAGGTACTATTTATCTAAAAACAAAGAAAATTAGTCGCGGATAAAATACTAAAAAAGTTAGAGCAGAATTATCGGTTATAGAACGCTTATATGGAACCGCCTGTTAATTGCTAATAATTATCAAGAGATATATATATATATATGCTGATATAGTTTAACCCTATCCGATCTAATCATTACCCTTTAATTATAATACTTCAGGGTAAGTGATAATATGATATACACTTGATACGTGTTTCCTTCCTCTCCTTCTCCGTCCATTAATTGAATATAATCGATATATATAATATATTAATATATATATATAATATATTATATATATATATATATATATAATTATATATATATATTCTATATTATATATATATATTTTTATATATATATATATGTATATATATATATATATATATATATATATATATATATATAGAGATTTGGTTTTTTTTTTGGTTGTTACAGGTTCGTAAAAATACTTTATATAACTAGATTTATTTGTTTAATAGACATTTTTGGGGTAGTACTCTCTTCCTCAGTATCTAAACATATAAATATAAAAATCTCAATAGACCAACATTGAAGACACAAATATTACACGTTTAACAGCTTACCTTAGTATAGACAATAAAATAAACATAAAAATAAAAACATCTGGAGTATAAAACAATATCGTCAAACAATTATTATAATATATATTTTGAAAGTGATTTTCTTTATTTGTCTGGTATGTCAATGTCAAACTTGGTGATGTCTTAGTTCTTTTCTTATTCTTTTCAGTTTGACTTGTTTTTAAGAAATGGTAGGTAGAATTGACTAAGTTGTTTGATGTCTTGTCTGTCGTTCACTGTGTTCTCTAAATTTGTCTGTATATGAAACATTTCGTGTATTTCTCTATGTTTCTTGTTCCTTTGTGTTGTTAGTATTTTCGTTTCTTCGTAGTTAAAATCATGATTTTCCGTTAATTTGTGTTTGTTCAGTGCCGTAGTTGCTGCTTTTGTGTATTTGTGGGCATTTATCCGGTCATGCAATCTTTGCGATGTTTGTCCTATGTATTGTTTTTCGCAATCCTTACATGGAATTGAGTAGACTACATTAGATTTTTTTGTATTGGGTGTTGCAGTTTTTAGTTTGCTGAAAATTTGTTTTACTTGATTCTGCGGTTTGTGGATGACTTCGAGATCGCGATCTTTTAAAATATTTTTTAATTTATATGAGAAGTTCCCCATGAAAGGTATTGCGATTCTTGTTTTGTTGTCTTCTATTTTTCTTTTTGTTGTTTCTGTATTGTAAAGCTTGTGTGTTCTTTCTTTTATAACTCCTGTTATTAGTCCTTTTGGATAGTGGTTCTTATTCAACAGTTTTTTTACTTCCTGTATCATTTCTGGACGTAATTGTGGTGATGTCAGTTTCAGGGTTCGATCTATGTAACCTATAATTGTACCTTTTTTTTGTTTAATAGGGTGGTCTGATTGGTAATCAAGAATCCGATCTGTGTTTTGTTTTTTTCTATACCATTTCGTGAGAACCTTGTCATTTAGATACTGAGGAAGGGAGTACTACTCCTGAAACGTCTACTAAACGAATTAATCTAGTAATTTAAAGTATTTTTACGAACCTGGAACAACCAAAAATCAAACCAAATCTCTATAATATAAATGACCAGGTAATAAGGTGAAGTGAGAAATTTTTAATATATATATATATATATATATATATATAATATATTATATATATATATTATATATATATATATATATTATATGTATATATGTATTATATATACTATATATACTATATATATATATATATATATATATATATATATATATATATATATATATATATATATATAAATATAAATAGAACTCGGATGAATGAATCGCGTCCCTAACGAAAGTAGCAAATTGTGCGATTATTTTCTGCAAAAGGATTACGTTTGTTGTTGTTTCCACTCTCAAGTTTTCCAGCTACGCCGTTCGGATGAGGTGCAAAGAGTCCGAAAAACGTCAAACGGCTGCTTTCATATATGCGAACTAGACCGTTAATTTGTTCATTTCAATTGTAGTTTCCCTCTTCTAATTTTCATTATATGTGGTTTACAATTATATATAGTTTATAACTTTCGAAAATTTCCTTTTCGTTTTCCTTGTCATTATAAAGACTGGTTGAAGTGTACTGAATAGAATATTGTTTGTAGTGTGAACGTCCCAGATCCGAGCAGTTTTGTTAGTTGAAATTGTAAACTATGACAGGGATTTATGATGTTGTTCTACAAATGATTATACAGTAGTTTTATTTTGTTTATTTCATTAATGAAACTAATCTTCATGAATACACTCCTCAGTTTTCATTTATATTCCACTATTTAATTTTCATATGGAATTTCAATTAAATTATCATGTATATTAGGGAAACTCATATCACCAATATAAAAGCAGGAAAAATTGAATTATTATACATTTAATTATAAAACGCGTGAACAGCAGAGCTTTCTGTCACGAAGGTCATATTTTCCTCTCAAAGGGGTCAAACGCTGAGTGAGAAGTAGATTAAACCATGCTGATTGGCCCTACCACGAAGTGCATCGCGTATTGGCGCGAAGTAGTAAGAAATAAGATTTGAACTAAAAATAGACCCCGCGAAGTGAATCGCGTGATCAAAAAAATACGAGAAATCTTTACATTAAAATGGCAGGAGTTATGAAGGATATAGTTGAAACCTACAAAGGATCGTAGGTATCTCAATATCAACTCAATCCACGTACCAAATTTTAACTCTCCAACATAATCTGCAGAAGCGTTAGAAGTGTGTAACACCATGAAACAAGAAATTTCTACGTAAAAATTGCGGCAACTGTGAGAAAAAAGTACACCTTCAATAGGCATTTTCCCAATGTCATTCTAATATACGTACAAATTCTCAACCATTTAAGTCAATTAGGAGGGGGTTTTGGACAGCAAGAATCATTCAAAAAGACGGTATCTTTGGCTGCATGCATCACTTCTCCGCAATTCCATTGTCAAAATTAGAAAATGCCAAAATTTGTACAGAACTTTCTTAAATTGTGATATTTTTTCCTGTCTCTAAAACAACCTCAACTACCGAAGTTTAGCTCATTTTGTCTGAGACGCAAATATTCACCGAGATACAAGATTCAAGATACAAGGTACCTATTAGATATTAGATGAGGCCTCGATAGACCAGCGGTAAGGTGAACCGCCTTATACCGTTTGTAAACCGAGGATTGTGGGTTCGAGTCCCACCTCGCTCTTGGGTGTTGTGTATGTCCGAAATTTAGTGGTTATTTATGATTAAAAATTGTTGGGTAATGTACAAAGTTTACAAGCCTATTGGCCGTTCGGAACCGGCGTTAAACTGTAGGTCCCTCTAATTAAAAAAAAAAGATATTAGATAATAGATATGAGATTTATGATTTAAGATTTGAGATTCAAGATATAAGATATAACATATAAGATGCAAGATACAAGATACACAAAACAAAAGATAGAAGATAGTGATGATCAAAGATAAAAGATATAAGATATTAGATATTAAATACTACTATTAGTTAATAGATATGAGATTTATGATTTGACATTTGAGATTTAAGATTAAACATTGAAGATATAAGATTCAAAATACAAGATATGAGATATTACCGAATTTTAGCTCATTTTGTCTGAGACGCAAATATTCACCGAGATACAAGATACCTATTGAATATTAGATATTAGACAATATATATGAGATTTATGATTTGAGATTTAAGATTTAAGAGTCAAGATATAACATATAAGATGTAAGATACAAGATACACAAAACAAAAGGTAGAAGATAGAAGATATTAGATATGAAATATTAGATAATAGATATGAGATTTATGATTTGAGATTTGAGATTTAAGATTCAAGATATAAGATTCAAGATATTAGATATAAGATGTGAGATACAATGTACACAAATCACAAGATTCAAGATTAATTAGCGATTTTTGTTTTAAACTCAAACTCTTTTTTTTTTGGTTTATCGATGTATTTAATTGTTCAATCCAATTTATTTCTGTTGCCGTAGAATTATTCGTTTTCATATACCTGTAGTTTTTTTCCTCATGCTGAAAAACTCGAACTTGGACCGCGAATGTGTGGGATCGTTATTCTAGAATCATACCCTCTCTCGGATATTTATAAATGCTAATGTCATCAATTATACGCCGAGAAAAATTCCGCACTATATATATACATATATATTCGAAGTGCTCTGGGCCATCACTGTTGAATAATAAATGAACAATAAATTTCGTCGTCGTTATTGTTATGATATTGTTATACAAAACGCTGGAGTCAACATCTCCGAACGTTCGGGATTCTCTCGTTCATGTGTAAATGGAGTTTCACTAAAGAGTGGAGCAGTTCCGAGCGACACAAAAACCTCGTAAAATGGCGTCTCGCGGGGCCATCATCGTAAAGAACGTTTCTTATAGGCCATCTTGCCACCATACAAACTCCCTTATTAATTCCGTCCGGGACTATTATTATTTTTTAGTGCGAATGTGTCTATTCGTTTAGGAGGAGATTGGAAATTGTTATAGTCCCTGAACCGGGCCCCGGTTATCTTTCGATTTTTGCATTTCGAGGTAAACGAACCGGGGTAAGGTGGTTGACGTAATTACGGATAGTTCGCGGTATGTGGGTGGTGGATCGCGTACGCAGGATTGCGACCATATCGCGATTTGTATTTTTCAACGCAGAATATAATTTTCAAGAATTTGCACTATAACAAAAGCTTATTTATATATTGTGTCCAAGGGGAAACGAAACAAGGCAATTTAAAGGCATTTCTTCTTATGAAAAAAAAAACGACTAAAGACTTGAATTTTGCATTTGAGGGGGAAATAATCTGGCAAAATTTTCTAACCCTCAAATTGAAACCCCACGTTGTCGACATTCGAAAAGTTACACAACAGAATGGGGGTCGAGTGCCTTTCGATTTAATATAATTTGGAATATTATTATTAGGAAAGTCATAAATTCAACCTCATTGAATATATATATATATATATATATATATATATATATATATATATCTATATATATATATATATATATATATATATATATATTAATATTTATATATATATTTATATATAATATATATATATATATATATATATTATATATATATTATATATATATATATATATATATATATATATATATATATATATATAGATAGATAGATAGATAGACCTTACAACAGATAGACAACGGACCATTAATTCATAAATCATCCTTTGTTTTGCATCAATCATTGCCTATATGCAAGACAAAGAAAGAAGAGACAGAGAACCTGATAATTCCAACTTGCTACAACGTCGCACAGTTTGTTATTATTTTCCCCAGCCGACCGTTTTAGTTACCAGAGGCGTATTTGAAAGTATATGAGAATATAAATATTAAAGAATATTTTGTTTTAAAAATTAAAAGTGCTTAAATCTCATGTAATAACTATACCTAGTTCGAAAATGTCATGAAGATTGAATATTGATTGATGTTAAATGAGTTCATGGATATATATATATATATATATATATATATTTATATATATATATATATATATATATATATAAATATATATATATATATATATATATTCAAAGGATCTCATACTGTTGTTAAACAAGATTTGTAATTCTATTATACCTAGGATTTATTTTAGCATGATGAAACTGTGGATTATCATAAATATATATAATTACTAAATCCAACAAATATTAACTAATACTATTGGTAAAACATAATAAGCGATACGTCCCTTACCGGTGTCGAATATTACTAGAGCATGGGCGATAGATTGCTTTGTTTACATCTGTTTACGTGTATTTTATATGAGAAGTTGTAGAGTTTTAATTGTATTTTGGATCGTTTACAAACGTTCAGAAGAGAGGAATCACTATTGTTGTGTATCCTATTCATCTTGGGCAAAAAAACCCGAATATAGCTTACATACCTTTCCGAAAGCTGGACAATTCAAAGTTGCATTCCAAACAAAGTTGGGAAACAAGGAAATGATGGACAGAAGATAGGTGTGGATTCATAACTTGAAGATTGAAAAAAATGTCTGAAGATAAAAGAGTTGTTCTTTACAGTTTACTGAAAATAATTATTTTCCCTGCAGTAAGTTTGTGGATTTTTCCATATAGAATTATACCAACTAATGATGTGCAATTTTCAGATAACCAAAAACGTAGAGTTTTTGAAGTCCAATGCTATTCCAACGAAAAATGTTCCACTTTTATCAGAATCTGAACCTGGGCCATCATCCAGAGATTCTAGATAATTGTATTCTCTTTCATGTAACAACCAGAGATACTATTAAAATAATAATAACAAATGATGTTTATTTGCACAACCAAAATAACAGTTTATCATAACATCGAGAATATGAAATAAATCTTGACTCTATAGCTAGATAAAAACAAAATATTCAATTATATAATCAGGAAAACAGAGATTCTATCAAAAAAACCACACTCTCAGAAGTCCACCGTACTTTCAGGAGAGCTGTTATCCGTCAGGAAAATTCAAAAAATATAATAACTCATTACGTTCAAACCATTCAAGCAGAGTATTCATGTTAATTCTTCGTTTATTTCATGTTGTTTCTTTCAGTTTTGCTGTTAAGTACTTAGTTTTGTCATTATACTCAAAAATTCTTCAGTTCGTAATGAAAGTAGACATGTCAGAGATGTTTTCTTGAAACTTTTGAAAGTTTTTTTATTTTTTGAATAAATAGGTGTTCTTTCATACAGCCTATTCATGAGGTATACATAGTTCCTTCAACCAATTAATTTATTCGTCCTCTACTTTATTTTATTATTGATTTTCATGTTCAATAATAAAAACTCAGTGTAAATTTCAACTTGATGTAGGTAGGTTATCTACTGTTGAACATAGATAATATTATCCTCAATCGAAACACAATGAACCACTAGAAAATACGAAGTCCAAAAAAACACAAATCGCCCATGCTCTAGTACCGATATTAGCCGTTCCGGCGCTACGATCTTAATTTCGGACGCCAATAAAATCAAAATGTAAAACCAAATTTACAATACGAATTATGTCCTGCGTTATCGAAAATTATTCATTTCTAAGAAGAATTAATTTTGTGTTGATACTACGGGACCTGTTTGTTGTCGATATACAAAGACTGTGAGAGTGAGAATAATGTATCAGCAGGTTCTGGATTAGAATCAGGCTTGAGATACCGACGCAAGTTTGAGTGAATACAAATATTAGAACAATATGATCAGAACATATAAATCAGGATGTTTTGGTAAACGCCTGTTCACATCTATAATAGCTATAAGGGAAAACCACAGATTCCTTCTTTCCGGATTAGCCGGAAATCTGAAACAGATTTGGATTATACATTTCAAAAAATATGATTCACAATGAATGTTTATGGAAACCCTAACATTATTTTGTCAAAAATAATAGTAGTAGGTACATCTGAATACAAAATACTACACACTATAATTTGAAATATTTCAACTAGAAGATCCAACCCCAACCACATGAAAGGAATATAGCGTACCTGTCACTGATTTACATTGAAAATAAGAAATTTCATTTGTCGTGTCCCTTCCATACTCGGCGGGAAGTGTAGGTACAGAAAAATGTCGAATAAACGTTTTAATGTTCTTCATTCCACAGTAAATAACCTATATTTTCTAGGTAACAGTATATTTATTATTGTCCGATGTATTTAAGGTTAGGACATAAGGCTGTACAATTATTTTCAATTCAATATAAACTTACCTTGTCGGTGTTTTTTCACAGGATTGTGTTTGTAACGTTCATTAATCTAGATGATTTTTCCACAGTTATTGAATGAATTCGATATACAAACAATTCAACTATATATATATATATATATATATATATATATATATATATATATATATATATATATATTTATATATATTTATATAAGTGTTATACTCCGCCGGAGTATAACCTTTATACGCCGCTTGAGCTAAAAGTCATAAAGTGACACTTATAACTGCTCCAAATGTTAAACTCACCTTGTCGGTGTTTTTTCACAGGATTGTGTTTGTAACGTTCATTAATCTAGATGATTTTTCCACAGTTATTGAATGAATTCGATATACAAACAATTCAACTATATATATATAGATATATATATATATATATATATATATATATATATATATATATATATATATATATATATATATATATATATATATATATATATATATATGTGTTATACTCCGCCGGAGTATAACCTTTATACGCCGCTAAAGCTAAAAGTCATAAAGTGACACTTATAACTGCTCCAAACAATCAGCAAAATGACCATTAACTGACGTTTGAAAATAAACGTTCATTATTATCATTGAACGTTACGAGTTGAAAATAATAGATCCGATCCATAAACTGATTATTCAATCAATCTATTCCTTCGATTATCTTGTTATAGACTCGAATGCCATATACAATATATAATGTGAACGTTTTTGCGAGCAAGTATCTCTACGAGAAATATTTCATAAATGTGCGACCAGTTTCGAATGGTAAATAATGCCGATATAACCTATGAACGTACCTACTGCCGTGAAATGAATCACGCGAAATTTCTCAAACAGAAATGTCACGATTCGACGTAATGTCAACTATCGCGGACTGTCGGATGTCGGTGCGATCGAGAAGTGCACGCCGTCGTGGAAAAACTTGACCGTGCCATTTAGAAATGCGACGAAAAAATAGAGTCGCTGGCAACGTCGAAATGCCTCGATCGAATGCATTCGACACGGCGGACGGCGGAGAAAGTCGACATTTTCTGATTCTGATGAACCAACGAGCACGAAGCGTTCATTTGCTAATTTCGTTGATAACAAAGTTTTGGTTTGGGTTATTATTATTATCATTATTATTATTATTATTAGTCATTGTTATTATAAGCGTTATTTATTATAATTTTTTTTTACGTGTGAGAGGAAAAATCTTTCATAGACTACCCTGAGAGTATCCTGCACGCATTCTCAGGGTGTGTTCATTATTTTTAATATTTTTTGTTTGTTTTTTTTACGTCCCTGTGAGAGGAAAAATCTTTTATAGACTACCTTGAGAGTATCCCGCACGCATTCTCAGGGTGTGTGAGTCTCCGGATGTTGCTGGTTACTCACTAAAAAACCTCTCACACATTCCTTGGAGTAGTTCTTCATCCTGCCCTTACAGCGTCCCTTAATAAAAGAGATGAGCTGCAAGCGACCCCTATAATTCATGGGACCTGATGACTCGAAGTGACCCGAGCAACACTGCTTTCTGCATTCTGTTCGTCAATATCTTGGCCAGAGATCTGAATGCCGAAATAATCTTCAATTCTGTCACATAGTTAGCTCTCATTTCGCCTAGGCAACATATGATTAGTACGAGTATATAAACTTTATGTCCCTTTTCTGTTCTTTTTTCATCAGCACATTATTTTTGGCAGCGGACGAAATTCGACAATAAACAATTCTCTGAGCGCTTTGTCCAGCAGGACTATATCTGGCTTTATTGCGTGGATCTGCCAAGTTGTTGGAAAAGCATAGTTCCAGTATATGCGAGCTCTATCGTTCTCAACAACGGCTTCAATTTCTAGTGGAACATTTGGTAGCACTGGTTCTTTGTCTTTACCATAAACTTCTCTCAGATGGAAGTAGAGAATTTGGAGCGCCCCATTATGTCTTTCTATATACCCTGATGGAGCATGGACTCTGCAAGCAGAAAGTATTTGCATAATAGTTTCTTTCTGACTATGGCATGCTCTGCAAGTTGTTGGGGTGTTCTCGTTCATTATGTTCTTTTTATACCATCTTGTATTTATCACTCCATCTTGACAAGCTATAACAAATCCCACCTTTTCGGACTTGAGCCTAGCCGACTTAAAAAAGGAAAATAATAATTCTTCCGACAGGCACTGTTCTTCTAAATTCCTGTAATATATGGAGTGCAGATTTTTACTCATATGATCTTCGAGTTGTGTCTTCAGTTGTGCATAAGAGTTTCCTGCTGACTATGGCATGCTCTGCAAGTTGTTGGGGTGTCCACTTTTATTGAGTTCTTTTTACACCATCTTGTAATTTATCACTCCATCCTGACAAGCCATAACAAATTATAATTACTATTATTATTGTTATTATTATTAGATAATATAGCGTTGCACTGTACTGCGACCTTAAGGTCTATTGTACCCCTCATCAAAGCTGTTCTCACTACTGCTCCATCTGCAGCCCGTCTTCTAGTTTCAGAGTATTGACGAACTCCAATATCTGGAATGGCTTCAAAGAAGTTACGTTCTCACTCCTTCAAGTATCTTGTTCAAAGCATTGTTTCCGTTAGCTTGCAATGTCGAGGCATTCTGTAACGAAGTGAACAGGAGTTTCCTCCTCCTTGTCCCCTCAAAATCTACACTTGTAAGTTTCTGATAAACTCATCAGATGCTTCCTGAGGCGACAGTAGCCTGTAAGGAAGCCAGTGAGGAGGTGTAATTTCTTCTTACCTAGTTCCAGGTATCCTTAGAATTTTGCAGTTTCAATATTCCTAAGCAACTCTTTGGAGTGATCCATCCCTAGAAGATTCCGCAAATTTCAAATTTGATTTTCTTCTTTCTCATACCACAGAAAGGTTCTAGGCCAGTAAAAGGCGTTAGTTCTCCCTTTCTGGCAAGTAAATAGGCTTCTTTTTTTTCTGTAAGAATCGATATGGCGGTTTTATTTAGCGTAATTTCGTCAATAAGACAGAATATTGTAGCAGAAAGCAAGGAGATGTATGTCCTATTAATGCAATCTATTTTGAAGTCTATTTCATGTTTTTTTGGATAGAAATACCTTTTTCCAAGTTACATTTAAGATATTTGAATAGGAAGAGATAGGCCTTAAATTGTGTCCGACTCGATTATCATAACAGCGTTGCTAGGGGTGCGAGCCAGCTGTATTGGTAAATACGTATTGTTGTTATCAATCGTATTTTCCCCGATTTTTTTTTCAAATAAAATAAATTATTTTATAATTCTTATTACGATTTGTTTTTAAACATGCACAGTTTTTCATTACGATAGAGGGTTGAAATTTGGTATGTGGGTGGTTTTTATCAATAAAAGAAGACTTGTGAAGGTAATTCGTTAGAAGTTAGCTACCCTTAAGTCAGGCAAGTATAAGTAAGGTAATTGGGGGGAAGATGCCAAAAGGGGGAAGCTGCCTAATCTAAGTATTTTGGACAATACTCAATAGATCGCGCCACATACACGGCTACGTTGTTATTGTGTTTATTATTAGAGAACATCATAGTTTTCGAAGCGCTTAAATGCATGCAACTGTGCCTTGAGGTGATGTGTTTTTTTATGCCGGTAAGTTTTTTACGATAGAAATTAATTATGTGATATACAGTGTTAAATGTTTTTTGTTTGTGCTAATATAGTTTATTTAGGGTGATGGCATTCATTACAATACTCCTGTCCTATTTTGAATGAGAAAAAGGGTTTTGTTATTTTGATTTGTGGGTTTGGCATCTTATACCTAAGGGTTGGGGTAAAACGCCAAGATCCGTGTGGGGTAAGATGCTTTATCTTAATTGCACTGTAAACTTTGTAACTCTTGTTTTTTCTCAGGTTTGCGTCTATTTTGGTTAGTGGTTTCCTTTCAGTACGTCTAATTGAATAGTTTCTTAATTTATCTTGTTTGTTTTAGGTAAAATGCCACGAACGTACGTCAGAAAATCAACTAGAGGCGAATGGACTGAAGAAGACCTTAGAGCAGCTGCAAATGCTTTACGTCAGCAGCCAACCCTGAGTGCAAATGCGATTGCTAAAGAATATAGAATCCCTCTACTAACCTTGATGAGACGTGTAAAGAATAACAATCTTGAAAAGGGCAGTCTTGGGCCAACTGCGTCCTTAGGTATTGAAAATGAACTCAAACTGATGTCTTATATAGAACGGTTAGAAAAAATTGGCTATGCTCCAACTTCAAGAGAAGTAAGACACCTTGCTTTTACTTTTTCGCAAAGGAATGGGTTAAAATGTAGATTTAACCAAGAAAAAGAATTAGCAGGCTACAATTGGTTTAAACTTTTTTTAAAACGACACCCAACCCTAACTATGAGAGTAGCTCAAGGTCGTTCAATTGCTCGTTCACTTGGTATGTCTGCCGCAGAAGTAGATCCATACTTCCAAATGTTCAACGATACATTTACAACGCTCAATTTGTTTGATAAACCGGCAAACATTTTCAATATGGACGAGACTGGCTTGCAATTATGCAATAAACCTACCAAAGTCGTAGCTACAAAAGGAGCTAGAGATGTTCAGTCGGTCACAAGCTCAGAAAAAGGAGAAACAGTTAGCGTCATCGCTTGCTGTAATGCAGAAGGTAGCTTTTTGCCTCCCTACGTAATATTCGAAGGCAAAAACAAAAAAAAGGAGTTTGAAGATAACATGCCCCCTGGATCGGTATTAGTGGTGTCTCCAGAGTCCGCCTATGTGAAAACCAGTATCTTCTCATCATGGACTTAAGACCATTTTTTGCCTCGTAAGGGACCAGGGCCTGCAGTACTAATATTAGATGGTCATGCTTCCCATTGTAATGACGTGGAACTTTTGGACTTTTTGACTGAAAATGAAATTCATGTGGTTTGCTTACCAAGTCATACGACTGACTGGCTTCAGCCTCTCGACCGTTCATTTTTTAAACCTTTAAAGACTTTCTGGAATAGCACTTGTAATCAGTGGATAAGAAATCATCCAGGGCGTCGAATAACTAGGTAATTTGATTTAAGTAAATAAGTTTGAAAGAGATTTCTTTGTTTCTTGTGCTTTACAGGTATCAGTTTGGTGAACTATTAAACCAAGCGTGGTCTCAAGCCGCAACGGTTCAGAATGGTGTTTCTGGATTTCGGGCTTGTGGAATTTATCCATGCCCCAAAGATGCAATTCCCAAACATGCATATGCTTTAGCTGAGCACCAAACTGGAAATTCACAGGAAGAAGTGGAACATGTCGATGCAGAAAACTCTGACGAACATAGCGGCGACGTAGCTGTAGTAAATTTTGATGATATTGCACCAATTCCATCCGTAGCTGGCCTTAGTAGGCCAAACGTTAGAAAACAACATGCAGAAGTCCTTACTTCTCCTGACTACCGCCAAAAGAAACGCAAAAAAATTGAAGAAAAACAAAAGAAGCAACAAGGGAAGGCAGCTAAGTTAGAGAAGAAACTTCGTAAAAAAGGTAACAAAAAAAAGATGAATGTACCACACGATAGCAGTAGTGAAGAAGTCAGTGGATATGAAAATATTGTCTCAGACCATAGCTCTGATGAACCTCACAGTGACAAGGACGACTTCTGTGCAATTTGCGATGGCTTTTACTTTGACAAAAAGGGTCCCAAAGTTGACTGGATTTGCTGTGTGGTATGCAACAAGTGGCTACACGAAACCTGTGCTTCGTTGCCGAATATGTGCGATCCTTGCGCAAAAGTCACTAAATAAAACATTCAAAACTTTAGACTTGGTGTAAGATGGCACTTTAGCTGGAGTATGACCCCCAAATTTGTCATCTCACCCCAAGTCTGTCGGCATCTTACCCCGTAGTTGGGGTAAGTTGCCGAAATGCCAGCTGTCAATGTTTATCCAACTTTTTCGTTTATTTTTAAGAAAATAAAAACTTTTTTGTGTTTCATCATTTGTTTATTGTATTTGTAATAGAATACACAGTTTTTGTAAGTTTTGAATAAAGTTAATTATTTTTTTTGATTTTTAAAAAAATGTTACGCGTCTTCCCCCCAATTACCTTATTTATAAATTTTAGTGAGATAGGTAATCTATATAAATTTTGAAGATATGAATATAATTTCAGTAAATTATCATAAATTACGTATGATTTTGAAACGTATAATGATATTCAGCGATCTGAATGAATAATTGAAGAAAAAAATACTATCATTTTCAACATTCAAAAGTATACCGATTGAAACACCAACTTTTCTTGTTAAAACTCTGAAGCATTGTTACAATTATCTAGAAAAATCTATTATGCGATACTACTATCGAGTTCTTTCGAGGTACCTTCTTAAATGATGTTTAATTGCTGACATATGTGTTCAACTTTAGTTAACACAAAAAAATCATTTATAATATGAATGTAGGTACTGATTTAGTTCAAACTCATGAAAATTTGATATTTAATAATAAAAGATTCATTTTCATAAATTGAAAAAATTTATAGAATTCAATTATTATTTCATTCTTTAATTTTTATTTCTTAAATTTCATTATTCTCAATCGTTTTTTTCTTCAATTACTGTCAAACTTTGTGAATTATTCCAACTTTTTCGGAATCAGTTTCACAATTCATTTTTTATCAACAAAACAACAAAAATACGCTCATACTAATACAACTGACGCGTACGCTGCGCAGCGCTGTCGTATCAGTCGTGCCAACTATGTCGGACGCAGTCGTAGGCCTTGAGGCCCCTACACACGGACGTCGATGTCTTAATACATCAACGTGCATCCAAGAACGTGCAACTAATAACGTTGATGTGAATGCACAATGATTGATGTTTGCAGGAATCGCTTGAATTTTTGGATGCGCATTCCAACGAATGCATTCAAGTCTCTAAGTGTGGATGCAAATTACCGAGGAGTGTGCGTTTTCAAAGCAGTAGCGGCGGTTAAGTTTATGAAATACTTTGTTACTGCAGTAGGTATTTAAAATAATAAGTTAAATATTTCATGAATTTGTATAATATTTACTAAAAATGTTTGCAGATAGTTTCATCATTATGTCTGACTGCAGAAAAATGTCCCTGGAATTTGTGGAGTTGTACAGGAACCTACCCTGCTTGTGGCAGACAAAATCAAAGCACTATTTAGACAGAAATGATAAAAAATAAGCATACAAAATATTGTTAGAGAAGCTGCAAATCATTCAACCAAATACCTACTACAAAAAGGACAGTTGTCGCTAAAATGGATAGTCTTCGTGGTGGGTTTCGGAGATAAAATGAAAAAGTTTTTTATCTCGAAGAGAAGTGGTACGGTGAGGCTTTCGTAGATATTAAAGTAGTGAATTTCAAATCTTGGTAATTTCTTGCTGTAATTTCTGCAGTTATTGCCCATCTCATCAATGTGTCTTGACGTTTTATTAATGGAATAACCATGTCCAATAGTTACGAATAGGTTTCTTCGTCCATCCTTACGTAATCACGGGAGTACTCTAGTTCTAACCTCCATTTTTCTAACAGGTGAATGTGTGAACAATTTTATCGTTTTAGAAAGCAACCTTTAGACCACATTCGGCGACGATTTTCATTTTCCCCTTTCTTTGTACACGCCACTGCCGCCAGAGCTAAATATTCCTCCTGCTCAGACACCTGGCCAAACGTTTTAGCAGACTGGACAAAACTTTGGTTTTGTACGTACGTGTGTACGCAATTAGGTTGCACGTTATTGGTTGCATGCTTTTGGATGCACGTCGATGTATTAAGACATCGACGTCCGTGTGTAGCCCGCCTTTACTTTCTATTCTCCAAGTGGCTGGAGTGTGATGTACGATAAGGAGCCTCGTTCCAAAAGTTTCATCAGAAAAATCATCTTTGTGAATGTTCGGGCGTCAAAGCGATAAAATCACCTTAACATAACTGGAAGACACCCTCGTCGTATGCCGTTATCAGAAGAAATCTACGTACTGGTTCTATGCGAGTTTTAATGAACGACTATTTTTTTTATGTGAGCCCTGTGTCAAGCCCACGATAAATTAGGGATTTTATCTGCGACTCTTTCACAACGTGTTTACATTTCCATAGATGGTACCATAAAAGTGAATGAATAACAATTAAGATAAACAATGCATCTACAACACCCCAAATATATTTACTTATCTTTACGATTCGTCTGGTAGTTTCGGCACCTTGTTCCTTGCGTTGATAGAATATTACATCATTTCCTTTTCGAGAGTTTCTTGTTGCGCGGAAAGCGGTTGTAACAGATAGGCGATAAAAATTCACCAAGTTGGGCAGTTCGTCTACTATTTCGTAAGCGGTTAATTCTATTCTGTATTACGTTGTTTCTAATCTCGATGTTACATACACAAATAACCAAGTTTCGTCAGATGCGGATCATTAAAGCCATTATTTATGATGGTATGAATTTGGCACAATTAGTGACTTCTTGTAGTATCACGATTTGAGGAAAATGATCGTATTTGAAAACATAGTTTTGTAATTAAAAAGTGAAACGAAGACAAATATTTCAAGTCAATCTAGAAAATCTTGTCCTCTGTTCAGTGGCGTAGCGTGCCTTGGAGTGGCCCTGTATCAAAATTAGTTGCGGGGGCCCAAATAAAGGATTTCTCACAAAAAAAAATGCTTAAGTTAAATTAAAATAAATGTTTATTGATCATAAGTTATCAATTCCTTCTAGAAATTGACTTAGGAAACAATTCAAATTAAATATACACTTTTCTTGCTTTTCTTTCGGCAAATTGATTTATTTAATCATCTATAACTGAAGACGATTTCAGTTTTTCTAACATTTCTGCCTCTATAGACAATAGTGACAAGTCTGATAGCCGTTCCTGTCCTATCGAAGTCCTTAGGTAATTTTTTATCAGTTTCAATTTCGAAAAACTTCTTTCAGCTGTTGCGGTTGTAACTGGTAAGGTCAAGAATAAAAAGCATGCTGTTATTACCTCCGGGAAACTGGATGCAAGACTATTTATCAGCAATAATTCCATGAGTTCCTTAATGGAATTAATTTTTTGAATTTCAGATTTAAAGCATGTTTTCAGAGCAACTAATTGTTCATAAAGATTAATTGAGATGTCTGGTGTCAAAAAACCAAATTCACCCTTCGCTAGAGGTAGATAAATAAGTAGTACTTACCATAGCAATCTATATCACTTACAGAAGCTGATTGCTGAAAAAATGAAGAAATTTTGGGCATTTTTTTCATAACCTCCTCCCTTTTCTATTTATATTTTCTTTTCATAGCTCCACTGGGATAATCTCTTTTCTTTTCACCCATTCTTTTCACAAATCAAACTAAGTAACCAAAAAATAATCACAAGAACAAGATTATTATTACAATGTAATAATAATAACGTTTGAACCTGGATGAAATAAAACGCGTGAATATAATTGCTCTCCGTGGTTTGTCATTGTATATCGGTTAATTCGAGATTCCCCGGTCCCCCGTTTAAGGGAATGACTTAAACGGGGGAATCCCGCAATAACCGATGTACGATGATGTCAACTTTTGGGAGCACGCTTAACCCGGGAAAAAAAAGGTTTTTTTTTGACTTTTCTTATTTCTGTGAAAACTCTGTAGGCACGTTAGGGGCCCCTGTAAACCGAGGGCCCGTATCATTGATACGGCTGATACGGCAGCAGCTACGCCCCTGCCTCTGTTATATTTAATGTGAAAATGCCAGAAGAGGAGATACATTGAAGTAGGTATAGATTTCTAGCAATGTGACTCTTCATGAAGCAGTGATACAATGACATGTTTGATTTTAAAGGTTATTATATTTGAGTTTAAGATGCGGCGTTTCACCACACGGTGGCTTCTTCGGATAGAATGAAAAAGTGAAACCTTGGTATCTTAGTTTCACATGAAGTTTTTAGTACCTAGGGAATCAAATATGTTTTATTGTCTTAAAATTATACATTTTATTGACAAAGCGGAAAAATAGAAACTAAATGATGTAAAACATTAAAATAAACACACATCAATCGAAAAATATACAAACTAAACAATGTAATACCTAGAAATAAAAATCACACCACATTTCAATAAAAAATATATACAAACTTCACAATAGAACCGAGAGTGTCAAATTCTCCTCAATCGAAGCTGATGCCTGTGTTATTCAATTTGGTCATATCAATCAATCAATGCTCAGAATAGTATGTTAAAACAATGGTTAAAAATAAACACACATCAATCAGAAAGATACAAACTAAACAATGTAATACTAAGAAATAAAAATCAGACCACATTTCCATAAAAAATATATATAAACTTTACAATAGAACCGAGAGTGTCAAATCCTCCTCAATCGAAGCTGATGCCTGTGTTATTCAATTTGGTCATATCGATCAATCAATGCTCAGAATAGTATGTTAAAACAATGGTTAAAAATAAACACACATCAATCAGAAAGATATAAACTAAACAATGTAATACCAAGAAATAAATATCACACCACATTTCCATAAAAAATATATACAAACTTTACAATAGAACCGAGGGTGTCAAATCCTCCTCAATCGAAGCTGATGCCTGTGTTATTCAATTTGGTCATATCGATCAATCAATGCTCAGAATAGTATGTTAAAACAATGGTTAAAAATAAACATACATCAATCAGAAAGATACAAACTAAACAATGTAATACCAAGAAATAAAAATCACACCACATTTCCATAAAAAATATATACAAACTTTACAATAGAACCGAGAGTGTCAAATCCTCCTCAATCGAAGCTGATGCCTGTGTTATTCAATTTGGTCATATCGATCAATTAATGCTCAGAATAGTATGTTAAAACAATGGTTAAAAATAAACACACATCAATCAGAAAGATATAAACTAAACAATGTAATACCAAGAAATAAAAATCACACCACATTTCCATAAAAAATATATACAAACTTTACAATAGAACCGAGAGTGTCAAATCCTCCTCAATCGAAGCTGATGCCTGTGTTATTCAATTTGGTCATATCGATCAATCAATGCTCAGAATAGTATGTTAAAACAATGGTTAAAAATAAACACACATCAATCAGAAAGATACAAACTGAACAATGTAATACCTAGAAATAAAAATCACACCACATTTCAATAAAAAATATATACAAACTTCACAATAGAACCGAGAGTGTCAAATCCTCCTCAATCGAAGCTGATGCCTGTGTTATTCAATTTGGTCATATCGATCAATCAATGCTCAGAATAGCAGTACTCTATAGACTATAGAGCAGTGATGGGGAAACTACGGCCCGCGGGCCAAGTCCGGCCCGCGGAAAGGTTTAATCCGGCCCGTTTAAGAGTGCCGTCGTGAGAATGTTTCAACGCGTTCTTACTTCGTAATGTGACGACCCGCATAAAAACTACCTGCGGCGATTTTATCACGAAAAATATAAAAGTTGACCATGGTCAATTTAATATATTACATAAGGTAAAGAAGGAAATTTCCTCAATAATTTAAAAAAAAAAAAACAACTTCCCAAGGGAGCTGGTTATATGTATTCCGAGCTGCGAATTCTACATCCACAATCCAACAGTGCATTATAGAAAACATCATAATTCCCGTTGGATTGTGAATGTAGAATTCGCAGCTCGGAATACATACAACCAGCTCTCTTGGGAAGTTGTTTGATATTTTTTTAAATTATTGAGGAAGTTTCCTTGTTTACCTTATGTAATATAGTAAATTGACCATGGTCAACTTTTATATTTTTCGTGATAAGATACCCGATTGTTGATAGTTTGAAAATTATTGCCGTTTTCATGTATTTTCTAAAAATCTTAGTAGATAATTAACAGCTAGGATATCATTATTTAATTGCTCGCTATTTGTGGCGAGTGTGGCTCTGAGCATATTTTTGATATTAGTAAAGAGAATCCCCACTACTTTTTGTGATCATTTTTGTGGTTTTTTTTAGTCTTATTTTATCCCATAAAATACATACTATTGCAGTGTATCGAAGGAAAGCAGTCAGGTGCGGGAGAGGTTTTTTTTATCCGTTTTAGATCTCCTAGACCAGAATTCTCGAAAAGTTTTTCATGTTTTACGTTTTTCATGTCTTAAGTTATCATATGTTGGCATCTTTAGCGGCTCACATCGACTCAGATGAGCTGAAATTAGGTACCTGATATTTTTTTCAAATCAATAGGCAGATTGCCTAAATGGGCTTTTTTTAATTTTTTTCGTTGCAGAACAAAAGTATCAACATTTAGGTAAATTTCTGCAACCGCATACTGACATCTCCAGCGGATCGTATCACACCTAATGAGCCGAAATTTTGTATTTGAAATGTTTTCCGAGGCAGAACTAAACTATTAAAATTTGGTAAAATTTTTCCAACGGCCGCTATTTTGCGTAATTTAAGTCCAGATAAATTCCCAAATCTAATTACTCATGCAATGAAGATAATGACAATGTTCGGCTCATCTTACATATGCGAACAAATTTTTTTAACAATGAAGCTTAGGAAAACTTCTTTAAGAAACAGAATTACAGATGAGCACCTTTCATCAGTTTTAAGAATTTTTGCTTCGCAAATGGAACCGGACTATGATGAAATTTTGATGAAACAGTCTCAATTTTTTTCATGCACCATCAACCAGTAACGACACCAGAAAATAAAGTGATAATACTTCACATCAAGAACTACACTAAATTCATTTTATATTTTGTGCTTATAATTTTCTTACCTTTTGCTTTTCTACTATTAAAATAATAGATGTATGTAATAATATATGTATACATTTATAGAACACATAAATTTTTTAACGATTAAGCATTATTCTTTGGCCCGCTACTATTGTCTAGTTATTACAAATGGCCCGTCTTAAAAAAAGTTTCCCCACCACTGCTATAGAGTAATAAGGCCTATCAAGAAAATAAGATTTAGTTCGTTTCCGAAAATTGGTCAAGATAGTTATAGATTTTAATTCCTCTGGAAGTTGATTTTAAATTTTCTAGGCATTGAAAATGATGGACTTTTTTGTTAATTCAGAAGAAGGAATAGGGAGGTGAACATGATGTCCCGAAAAACTGGTGGAATACGCGTGGTGTGACACCAAGGGTACGGCATGAAAATACTTATGAATCAAGCACACACATTCAAGTAAATATAAAGAAAGAAGCTTCAAAATTCCATTTTTCTTGAAGTAAGGTTTGCAATGAGCTCTATTTTTCAGTACAAACATGTAACGAGTTACTCTCTTCTGCAAATTGAAAATCGATTACAACAAGAAATTGAATTATGGTGGAGGGTAGGTAATCCTTCCAGAAAACTTGCTCAAACTATATCAGGAATTAAATATATTCAGGAGTGGAGAATGATTTGAGTCAAGTTGTTCGTTCAGTAACAGATCAGAATTCTTCTACATGTTAATTTCTAGGGCTTCCCAAATGTTTGATTTCAATTTTCTATTCTCTCTACGTGATTTATTTAATAAATGATTCTCATCTAGCAAATGATTGGAATCTCTCTTATTGTTCACAAAGCAGCGCTCAAAAAAAAATTTGAACAACATTAGCGCTGCTCATGATAAATAGAGGATTGAAATTAAACTTTTGGGAGCCCTAGAAATTAACAGGTATGATAATTCTAATCTATTATTTAACGAACAAAATGACTTAAATCATTCTCGACTCCTGACTATATTTAATACCTAATGTAGATTCAGCAATTTTTCTGGAAAGATTACGTACCCTCCACCCTAATTCAATTTATTTTTGTAATCGTATTTCCCTAGGTACTGAAATAACAATTGTTTCGCCAAATAGTGTGACTTCTTCAGATGAGTTATTCAAACTATCTTCACAAATTGAATATCTTACAAATATAAAAATGGGAAATATAAATGAGGATGGGGAAACCTAAATGCGAAAAAAGTTTATAGCTAACACACTCAATTTATTAGAAGCACTTGAAACTTTGTACCTGTTATGTTTACCCACTTTAATATACTCGTAATTATCCAATGCCAAGTCAATGGATTACGTTTAGGTTTCCCCAGCCTCATTTGTATTTCCCATTTCTATATTTGTGAGATATTCAATTTGTTGAGTTAGTTTGAATTACTCATCTGAAGGAGCCACCGTGTTTGGCGAAATAACTGTTCTGTACAACAGAATATAGTGAAAATCAAAAACCCAAGTAGTATTCACATTATTTTTTCTCTTACATTTTTATGTAGAGAATTTTTTTTGGGTTTGAATATCTGCACAGACTGAAATGTTGACTATTCCACTCACACATTGTGTTGATCCATCAGTGGTTTCAACCCTTTTCCCTAATCGCCTCTATTTTGTGGAGTTTCCATGTTTTTTCGTAGTTTTACGCAACTCCATTGTCCCTCTAAATGGAATTATTAGATGTGAAAAAAAACGAAATGAGGGGAAAAAATCACCTTAGTGAGAGTTCTCTGCTGCTCATGTGTTTTCTTCTTGCAACCACCACTATATAGAACGTTTAATACTCCCTTCAATATATTTTAAAGATTCTATCACAAAGAAGATCAATTATTGAATCTTTATTTTAAACAATCTGTTTTTATTCATAGAAATCAGAACTATTACAGTTATTTTGTATTAAATTAAAAATTTCAAAATTATTATATTGACTTCAGTGTTTGTTCAATTGTTCTCACACAGATTTCTCACAGATACATTGTCTGTTGATGAGTTTGGTAGATAAATACGAAGCACTTAACGCTGGTTATATTAACCTGCTTTGAAATTGATTGAACAAATCGGAAGTAAAATTACTGCGAATCAAAATGATGTGCGAAGAAATTCAATGAGAAGAATTATGTTTGTTTTTCTGAAATAATTCGATATTTATATTTGAGAAAATAATTTCCAAATCGAGACACGACCGTTGTAAATATGCGATAATTGACCACGTCTGGCTGTTAAGGTATCTTATTCACTGCACGAATAGACCAAAGAACTGCGTGATTGGAAATAGCAACTTGAATTCACATGGAAATAGGACACTGTGTGTTGTGTTTGTTCTCTTCAATCGTCACTGTGTTTTGAATGCGTAATTTGTTGCTGTTAGAAACCGCAGAATGACAGTTTTTGAGGTTTCATGGTAACCTATCGCGGTAACATAATTTTTCGTGGGATATAATGTGAAAAAATGCTACATGTACTCATTGTAGTGAATTGAATAGCTGTTGTGAGTAAATACGAAATGTTGACCTATTTGGACGGTTAAAATGTTTTTCTTTTATTGACTTCTTGAAAGTGGGAATATATTCTCGTAGAACGTGTTGAATATCGATCCACCATCAAGTGGTGTATAGAATTGTAGATTTTTGACATTTTTAGAAGAAATACTAACAGTGTGTTAACTATTTCGCTCAAATGTCTGAATTTTTAGTTAAACTACAGGCTACGACTGACAAACAGCTGATGCTTATTCATCTATTCGGAGAAACTGATTCGGTTAAATTACAGCCTAATTTGTGTATGGAATGACAAGTGATTTCAATCCCTTTTGATAAAGTGCTTGATTAGGTTTTAGCCTCATTGAAGTCAGTGAGAAGCAGGATAAGTCTCATTGAAGTCGATACAGTTTTCAGTGAGCAGTTGTGCAAATGAGTGGGTTTAAGCCTCATTAAAGTCGACATAGTATTTATTAAGAGCGCAGTTGTGCAAATAAGTAATTGGATTTTAGCCTTATTAAAGTTGGAAAAGTTTTCAGAGCGGAGCTATGCAAAATGGTGGACTAGGTTTTAGCCTCATTGAAGTCGAAAAATTTTCAGAGAACAGTTGTGCAAATTGGTGGACTGCATGTTGTCTGATGAAGTGGGTTACAGCCTCATTGAAGTCGGCAAGAAGTTATGCATAACGGTGACTGGGTTTTAGACTAATTGAACTCGAAAAGTTTTCAGGGTTCAGTTGTGCAAATTGGTGTACTGGGTTCAGCCTCATTGAAATCGAAATGTTTTCAGAGCACAGCTGTGCAAATTGGTGGACTGGGTTTAGTATTATTGAAGTCGAAAAGTTGTCAGAGCACAGTGCTGCGAATTGGTGAACTGGGTTCTAGCCTCATCGAAGTCCATACAGTTTTCAGTGAGAAGTTGTGCAAATAGGTGGGTTTTAGCCTCATTAAAGTAAACAAAGTATTCAGAGTGCAGTTGTGCAGAAAAGTAATTGGGTTTTAGCCTTATTAAAGTCGAAAAAGTTTTCAGATCAAAGTTATGCAAAATGGTGGGCTGAGTTTTAGTCTTATTGAAGTCGAAAAGTTTTCAAAGTACAGTTGTGCAAATTGGTGGGCTGGGTTCTAGCCTCATTGAAGCCGAGAAAGTTTTCAGAGCACAGTTACGTAAAGTGGTAAAGAGGGATTTCTCATCCTTAAACGCGATCTATATATCTATATATATATATATATATATATATATATATATATATATATATATATATATATATATATATATATATATATATATATATATATTTAAATTTTTCAAACATAATCACAATCTTTCATTTATTCACCTTCATTCGATAAAAATGAAATAATACATTTCAAGACCATTATTACATCTTAATATCGATACTAATTTCGAACAAATTTGTCAAAATTTTATTAGTCACTGACCTTATGGCAATATTTCCTTAAACGTTTTATATGAGGGACTATGTGGAATAACATACAAAAACTGTTCGAAAATGGACAGAAAAAACTCATGTCAAAATCATGTATTCTCTAATTCAAATTCTTCCAGTGTTATCTATTATATCCTATTAAAATTGATAGGATTAACGATTCAGGTTAAAAATGCAAATTATAGAATTTTACCCAGCATACCTTAAAAGGTTCATTCACGTTGATAAATCTCGTTCGGATGCCGTTATAAATCAACGATAACGTCAATCTTCTCTTGCTCGATCATTTGTTATGTTTATTCCCACAAAGATTGGTGTGAATTGAATTAAATTTAATTATTACCGACTTTTCGCGAATCTATTAATTTCAGCAAATGCTAATGAAATAATATATTAATATTTAAATTTGCCGATAAAAATGCAATCGAGACTTCTTCAACATATTTTGTATATGTAAATTTGAATGAACACACACACACAAATAAATAAATATATTTACTTATATATATATATATATATATATATATATATATATATATATATATATATATATATATATATATTCAAACTTATAAAAAGGTTATATTGGGTACTCGGCAAAAGGGAGGCTAGATTTAAATCAAACAACCATTGGTCATGAACATCTATATTTCGGTCCTTAGTTTGGGACCTTCATCAGGATGATGTGACAAGTTGTGAAAATAGAACGGCGAAAAACGAATGACACAGAGGGAACATTCAAAAATTATTTAAAAACAAAAAAACCAAAAGCACAAAGATGACAATATAAAAATGAGATATTAAATCTCTGCAACATAATAATCAACTAAAATTAAAAACTAAAAGAGACCGGCTTCAACATGGCCAAGTCTCCTGTTGACTGCATAACCCGACTTGGCCATGTTGAAGCCGGTCTCTTTTAATTTTTAATTTTAGTTGATTATTATGTTCCAGATATTGAATATCTCATTTTTATATTGTCATCTTTGTGCTTTTGGTTTTTTTGTTTTTAAATAATTTTTGAATGCTCCCTCTGTGTAATTCGTTTTTCGCCGCTCTATTTTCACAACTTGCCACATCATCCTGATGAAGGTCCCAAACTAAGGACCGAAATATAGATGTTGATGACCAATGGTTGTTTGATTTAAATCTAGCCTCCCTTTTGCTGAGTGCCCAATATAACCTTTTTATAATATATATATATATATATATATATATATATATATATTTATATATATATATATATATATATATATATATATATATATATATATATATTTATATATATATATATATATATATATATATATATATATATATGTATATATATATATATATTATATAGGTGTGAATAATTTTCTGAAAGAAAGTCCCTACTCTCGGAACTGTACGAGCAATATTCATAACTTTTCCAGAGGGGTTAAAATACGGCCGAAAACGGTTACTGTTGTTTGTTTTCATTTAGGACACTTTAACAATAAAAATTATTTATTATGTTGAATATGAAAATTATGAGATGAAAAAATTCCTTCACTCACTGGATAGGTGAATGAATAATTCGCCGTCAAAAAAGTGCTATTTTTCAGGTAGTTATGATTTAATAGTTACTTTATAATTTTTTGCTGCTGAAAATAAACATTGCAATATTCTTCAAATATTTATATCCTATTTTTCGAAAAATTTTCATGAAAAATGCGTCGCTCATAAGAAAATTGAAATTATATTGAAAATAATTAATTAAAGTTTTTAATTTTCAACAACGTAAATTGTAAATGAAAAATGAATATTTTAAAATTTTTTTCAATGGGGATAGATCCCCATTGAAAAATCTGAGGCCTTTCAAAAATCGCGCCTAAGAAGGAAAAAAATCTCAGATCCATTGTTTATCGAATCGTACTTGCGATACTCGTGTTCAAGCATCAAAAAATCATTAATTAACTGTTTCATAATTGATTGATAAATCGGGATAAACAATTTTTGCCGGCGGCTTCGTGTTCATTCATCTATTCAGTAAAGGTCTAAATTTTTTAATTGTTCAATTTTCATATTTATTATGGTTGAATAATTTTTATTGTTAAAGTGTTCCGAAGGGACATGACTTGCGCAAGCCAGAGTTACCGTTTTAGGCCGTATTTTCACCCCTCTGAGAAAATTATAAATGATGGCTCTACAGATCAGGTGATAGGAATTTGCTTTAGTGAATTTTCGAATCTTTAGCAAGAAACAAAACCCTTTTTTTTTAAGTAAATTGTTTATAACTTTCACAATTTTTACGATCGGAGCTTTATTTTCTTCAAAAAACATCTACTCACTACTCCGAATCGAATGACACCTTACTCATATTTTTCCGAAACTGCTGTAAAAATTTGAACAAAAAAGCACTTGTTGACCTATTACTAGAGGTTGTTAGCCATGTTATTGCACGTTGCATTGTTCTGTTCATTAGTCGTCGTTTGTTTGGACAAACCCGATTGTAGGAATCATATCTGGGTTAGTATAATAGAAACGGCCAATTATATGCGTGAATGAAGTATATACTTTCGTTGTTGAAAGCGGAGCTGTAATTTCAGCGTTAACCGGCGATTATTGGCAGATCTAGGAGTTGACAAAGATAGCAATTTGCCAGTTCTAGTTCTCAGAAGGATTTCATTCCACCACATCAACAGAGTTCATTGAATTAATAACTATCTAAGCTAACGACGTAATGATCATACAACCGCCTAACTGTAATAAATTATAACATAAGGCACCGTATCATTATTTACTCGGGGACCGACATAATGTCTCCCCGATCGAGGTTTCGCATAGGCCGGATCGTCCAGGACGATATTTCTCGAATTGAATATTTTTATTGCGGCGATAACTCGAAGGAAATTGAATGCTCCACTCCGGAGCACCGAGGAGAGGAACGATATTAATTTGCAGGGAGACCAGTTACGCTTCTTAAGTTACGGTTCCACCGGAGGAAGATTTTGTTGCTAAATGTTTCTCTTTGTTGCCATAGGTAGAAACTTATACGAACATAAGTAAATTTCTTGTTTCCATTGAAGCAACTAAAATTGTCAATAGTTGCATATTGTTTAGTTGAAACAGTCAACATTTGTTGCCGAAACATAAAGAAATTTCAAGGAACATTTTGGAACATTTAGGGATCAAGCAACAGCAACAAAAATGTTGCTCAGTGTTCCTCCGGTGGAAACGTAGCTATATATTTATTCGTTTTCGTAAGGGAGACCAGTGTCAATTGTAACAAAATTTACTTAATATTTTTTTAAAAATTAATCTTACTTTTTGAACAGATGATTTCATTTCTATAAGATTATGTACTAAATTGGCTATTGCCTTCAAAAATTAAAACTCACCAAAATGATGTTGTTATCAGGTTAATGGATTTTCCAGGATTTTTCGACAACTGTTACAACTTACACCGACTTGGTGTCAATTGTAACAAGCGAGGTGTCAATTGTAACAGTCATGGATAGTTACAGGGTATTCAAGGAAGTTTCAAAAATAAATTTATTTTTTACACAGTGTTATAAAAATAGTATTGCATAAAAATTTAAAGAATAAGAATATACAGAAAACTAAAAGAAAAAGAATATAATGAAAACTAAAAGAATGCGAATATAATCATTTCATTATCCTTCTGAATCAGAATTACAGTTTGTGCAAACATCCAACAGGACTATTTCTAATGAAATGATCCTTGAAGTGTATTCGGGGGAATACAAACATTGGCGGAATAGTACTACCAACTGCATTCACAGCCACACACAGAGTAACGAGTGTTCCACGCTCTTGGGATGTCACTGAGCCAACGTGCTTCGTTCCTTTTCTAGCTATAAACTTGCTTGGTTTTTGAACTGTGGAAACACCGGTTTCATCAATACCTATTATAAATATTCTACGGTTCAAAAGGATGTCTCTCCAATACAATTGATTGTTTATCAAAAAAGTTGGAAACGTTCTATCGATTGAAATTCATGGCGCGTGCAAGGCTGGTAGCTTGAGGGGTGCGAAGTGTTAGAGAAGGGTTTCTTTTGAGAAAAGCTGCTAGCCAATCTTCACTAGCCTGTTCTGTTTCATTCCATTTTTGAGGATAATTGAGCCTGTTAGCAAATGCAAACTGAAACGCTAATTTATGGAGATCCTTCGTAGTGAGCCCAAAGTACAAATCGACAGCTTTTTTACAGTATTTCACAAGTAGTGACTCTTGCTCTACATTAAATACTTTATTGTGAGGATTGTATCCCACTTTACGCTCCACGTTATTTCGTAAAGCATTCACAAAACGGTTTAATGAAACATGGCACATTCCATAGTCTTTAGCGATTTTTACTGATTGCTTATTATCAATCACTTTTTTAGCTCCTTCATAAATAATTTTAGGTATCATTCCCCTTTCGGTCTTCCGTGGTCGGTAATCGATGGTTTTCTAACCTTCAGAATAGTCGGGAAGCGCTTCATTACCTCATACATTCCCGGCTAGCGAATCTCACTTTCCCGACTAGCAAATGTCACTTTACCGGCTAGCTTGTGTCACCTTACCTACTAGCATGGAAATAAATCAGAATTAAGTCGATATTTATTTAATATAAAAAGAAAGAAAAACTATTTGGAATTATACATATTAATAGTTACATTCGAATTATGATTACTATTGACCGTTAAAGCAAGACCTTGTTGCTTAAAGTTGTGAGTTTCTGAATTCGATGATGATGCCGACGTTCTAGGATTTTCAGCATGAGACAACATATTAGCTATTTTTACTTATCCATGCAAAGAATTCTCCACATAACCTTCAGCCACGGTACTAGATTTCCACCCCCTAATCTCTTCAACTGTAGAATGACTCCACCTGTATTTGCTAATAAAGTCGCTGAAGTACGTCTGAAACAATGTTCTGCGAACCCATTAACATTTTTTAGTTTTAAAAAGGTTGCAATTTTTTTAGGAAAACTTCCGATAGAATTATGCCCAAAAGGCTGTCGTGTAACTTTGCCAAACCTCATTTGTAAGAACAACCTTTCACAGTCGATGTTGTTGCGCATGTCACAGTATTGTTTCACTACTTTCATCCATTCCGGTTTTGTTATCACAAATGTACGCGAGGAATAGGTTTTGGTTACAGGAATCGTTATTATAATCCGATTTCCTAAAATTTCCAAATTATTTATTTTCATTTTTAGAAGTTCATCACACCTGCAAGCTCCGGAAATGCCAATGATCAAAGCAACCTGAAACAAATTTGCCTTTTCAAGTATGCTCGCAATTTTGCATAATTATTGATGTCAACATCATGCCTAGTATTTAATAGTGTTCGTAGCATCGAGTACCTAGACCATAATATACTGGCTTTATTCTGATTACTCAATTCACCGAAATAGGCAAGGAGCACAGTCTCAGAAGTGTGCAGCGCATCTTTAGCCACGCACCAGTTAATATACGTTTCGTATGTATTCACATACCTTCCTCTGCTTTTCACAGGAATAAGGCCTTCGGATGCTAGTGCTGCAGCTACTCGAAGTTCTGATAGTGTGGATTCAAATTCGCATTCAGACATTTTTCGTTAATATTGTCAAAAATTGAATTGTGAATTATGACCCAACTGTCAGATCGAATCTATTGTTGAATCAACTAACTTTTTATGTTGCCTAATTAATATACAAGTAATAATTATTATCAGAACTTGATTATGAATGTGATAGATTGTGAGTAAAATAGTATACAAACCTCGGGGAAAATCATTCCAGCCTCACGTCTGCAGCACACCTCGGTGCTGCGCACCTCGGTATGCTACCTTGCCGTTCGGCTGTAATAGATTACTTCCCCGCTCGTTATGTAATATACTATTTCGTACTACACTGCACACTGAAAATCTGCGACACGAATGCTTACTAGTTGCGTTCTCGATACGTTTCCACTGCGATAGCAACACGGATTAGTATACACATGTTTCCTATTTTCTTTTGTGGTTTACCGCTCAAAATGGAAACTGGCGATAAGTAGGAATAGTCAACATTTGTTGCCGAAAAATAAAGAAATTTTAAGGAATATTTAGGAACATTTACGGAAACACGCAACAGCAACAAAAATGTTCATCCGGTAGAATCGTAGCTTGAATAGTGACAAGTAGTAATAGTCAACATTTGTTGCCGATACATAAATAAATTTCAAGGGACATTTAGGAACATTTGGGAAAATTTTCGGAAACACGCAACAGCAACAAAAATGTTCAACAATGTTCCTCATTGATCCTCCGGTGGGCTGTAGCTAAAGAACTGAATATATTGGTATGAAGAAAGATCAATGTGTGATTTTATGTCCAATAATTTTTGTTGAACTGACTTGAAATTGTGGATTTTTTTTCTGATGGAATTTTGTATTGAATTCGTTAGCTAGTATGAAATAAATAAAGTGTTATACAGGGTAATTCACGGCCGACGGCGTTTACCGAAAACGAGCTTGTTATCATTCTGAAAATTTGGATACTTGAATACCGTTGACTATTTCACTCATTCCATTTTCAGTGAGAAAGTTTCCATAGCTACTCTCGTTTCACAGCTTTAAAACATGCAAGCCGGCAAAACTTACTATGTTAGTATTTCAGCGACAATTCCACTCATGTATAATAATTCCCATTTGAGAGAACGAAAATCGTAGTTTGCTATCGAATAAATAGGAAGGAACAGAAATGCAAGTGGATAAAAATATCGGATAAATTTTGTTACCTTACCAACGCTAGCACTTATTCTCTTAGCAAGTGTTGCATCAGTTTGACAATTGTAAATGTCGAAAACAGAATTTTACAACAAATACCTAATATTCCAGTAAATATGTTGAGATTTGGAAATATTAGCGAGGCAGAAATAATAAGGGAGATCGAAATATCAACTCCTGAAAATACAGAAAAAAGTTATTCTTCCATTTGGAATCAATTTAACGAATTTTGTAAACAACGAAACTTCAATTTGGAAACCAAACAGTCAGTGGAAAATGTGGCAGGAATATTGATGGACTGGGGCTTTAATATGAAGAAACAGAATGGAAAAGATTATAAAGAATATGTGGTGAAAATAATGTGGAACACAACCGCGAAAATGTTGCAAACCATGTATTTCGAAAAATTAAATGTTACTTTCAATCCTTTCACTGATTTGACATTAACAATAATTCATGGAATTGTCTTACCAAATACCACGCGAGCTCAGATTTAGCAGGATATTTTTTGTGGTTGTTTTCTCATACTTACTTTCATCTACACTCGATCTGTTTGTTCTACACTCGATATGTCAGAACAGCTCTCGTTAAATTGCCAATGAAAGTAAGTATTCGAAAACAACGACGAAAAAATATCCGGCTAAATCTGAGCTCTAGTGGTATTACCCCCGACAATATTTTGACATTTCTCACATGAATCGTTATTTCCTTGACTTTCTGAAATGTGACCATATTACTGTTAGACATATTTTCTCGTGAAATAGTCATGTCTAATACCACTCGAGATGAAATTTAAGCAGGTAAAATTTCTCTCTTGTAACATTCAAGTTTGTTGCTTAGACAATTTCGCTCATGACATTTTTTCCAAAATCAATCGCCTGACGGCCCGTGCTTTTGATACAAATGTCATTCGCGAAATCGCCTAAGCAATAAACTTTCATATTAAAATCGAGAAATTTTGCCGCCTAAATTTCATCTCTAGTGGTATTATATATGAAAATATTTTTTTTCTACGACCGTGCGTTTTAACCCACTTTCCCGCACGCATTTTAGTTTTGAAAGTGTCACTTTCCCGCACTAGTTTGGGAATAGAATAGCGGGGATTTTTCCCGCACGCTTTTATTAAAGAATAAACTGAATAATTATATGACTCTATGCACCGAACGCCACCGACGACGTTACTATGGAAACGACATGTGAATTAACATAATATGTCATTAGTATCAAATTATTTGAATATATCAAATTTGATCTGTGTGTTGAAATCTAATCGATCTCGTATAAACGCTTGTAGAAAAAATAATATATCAAATAAAATTATATTATATATATATATATATATATTATATCAAATAAAATTCTCTGTACTACAAATGGCTTAAAACCGTTGCCGTCACCGTCATCGTCATCTTTATGCGACCTGCAACCGATGCCATCCTAATCGACGTCATCTACCTTCCAGTTGAAACCAAATAACTCCACTGGACCGGCAATTCTTACTAGTCTACAGAATGCAACAAATTGTTTTTCAATAATAATATTTATAATAATTAGTAGTTTTTAATTAAAGTTTTGTATATTATTATGTTTGTTGGAATGAAATAATTTTTGAAAAATGAGTTGGTATACTTTTTTGCATATACGGTCGTAGAAAAAATAATGTTCCTAACTCATGCATAAAGTGTCTTTTCCGCACTTGACTGCTTGCCCGAACTCCGCTCCGCGTCGTTCGGGTCAACTGCAGTCGCGTGCGGGAAAGTATCACTTTCCGCACTTGTTAGGAAAATAACTATTTTGCGTTGCGGCATTGCCGCATATACCGAAAAGTTGCATCATCTTTGATATTTCATTTGAAGCACTTTGTATATTATATTGCTCTTTTCGCTACACAATTGATTTTTGAATATCATGGCATAATACCTATTTTCAGCAGTTCTCGGAAAATGTATTCGATTCCTTCGTTTTTGTTCAAAATATAGCTTAATTTAATTAATGTTCATTACTCCATTATTTATATCTGAAAGAAGAAGAAAGATTAAATTTTGGAAGTAATTAGCTATTCCCTGCACATTGAAAATGTGCGACACGAATGTTTACTAGTTGCGTTCTCGATACGTTTCCACTGCGATAGCATGACGGATTTGTTTACACATGTTTCCTATTTTCTCCTGAAGTTTACCGCTCAAAATGGAAACTGGCGACAAGCAGGAACAGTCCGCATTTGTTACCGAAAAAAAAAAAAAGAAATTTCAAGGAACATTTTGAAACATTTACGGAAACACGCAACAGCAACATTTGTTGCCGAAACATAAAGAAATTTTAAGGAACATTTAGGAATATTTGCGAACATTTTCGGAAACACGCAACAGCAACAAAAATGTTCCTCCGGTGGAACAGTAGGTTTAAATTTATTTTGATTTCGTTAGATGCCAATAAGATATTCATGGATATTTGAATATAACGATCGAACTTGGTTAGGAGACGACGGACGCCGCGGGCGACGGGGACGGTTCTCCATATTTATAATTGCCTCTCGCAACGAAAACGTACGGTTTCTTTATACCTTGTATTTGGGTATATTTTCGTGACGGAGTAGCAGAGGCATGTCTGAAGAATGGGAAAAATGAGGAATCTTTTTGCCAAAGCTTGTATATTCGACGGAATTCAATGTACAGGATGGGCCAATTTCGATGGGATTTGGGGGTTTAAGGTACTTCTAGCGTAGATAGCGATTAGGCTCGATTTTCAAGATAAGTTTAAATACGAAAACCGCTTTTTGATACGTCAAATCGTTTTCGCACTACAGGTGATTTTCAGAAGTTTGCATTTTTTAAATGTCGCCATTCTTTTTTATTATCGAAATTTTCGAATTTTCGAAGAAAACTTTTTTAAAAAAATAATCCAACACTGAAAACGGACACGTCAAATTACTCTTAGTTTTTGAGATATAACACAAACTTGTTATTTTTCTTATGAAACATGCCATATTGCATTTCTTTTTATTTCTTTTAAAATGATGTATCACTCGCATGGTTTTCAATATTAGTTTTTTCAATATTTCGCTCTTTTTAAAATTGAAATAGTCGGCTGGGACTTTGACATTGTGTGTAACACAAAAAGGCATAATTTTTTCAAATCAAGTAGGAAATTACCTCAGAACTGATTTCAAAACTAGAAAGTTTTGTCAGAGTAAGCTTTAATAAAAATAAAAAGTATGTGATATAAGGTTTAGCTTCAGTCGTCTAAATATATATATATATATATATATATATATATATATTATATATATGTATATATATATATATATATATATATATATATATATATATATATATATGTATATTTATCTATATCTATATATGTATATATATATGTATATATATATATATATATATATATATATATATATATATATATATAAAACTGATTTCAAACTTTTCACATGCGCAGTTTGACTTACGCCGTTTGCAGATCAGAAAATTCTGAATTGTTAGTTCCAGTTCTGCGTTTGCGGATCAACTTGAACTTGTTCGGATTCAAAAGTGGTTACAGCATTCTTTGGGATCAATGTAGAACTTTCAGTTTGGGACTTGCGCATTCACGATTGTATGGTCATTTAACTAAACAATAGTGACTCCGCAAGTCATATAACCAAACAATCGTGACTGCGCAAGTCACATAAATAACTACTGTAACTTGATAGTTTACATCGAGCTAGTTCGCCAAGTACAGGTACGCTGGCTAATTGGGAGGTCCCGGGTTCGAACCCCGGGGTCGACGGGTCTGCCATGACTGTGTCTCAGGGTTTCCTCATGGCGTTAAGTAATTCACTGCTTGCATATTTACAAGGCGAATGCTGGTCCAGTATAATACTCTGAACCCTAACCATTCTCTGTTCCATAAATATCCTGTTTCACCCATCCAAAATGCACATGGATATAAAAGTGTATCCTCTGATCTGGCTGAAGGAGTTCCTCACCATAACTCAAAGCCCGGCTCCCTGACACATACTCCAGGGAGGAATGAAACACGTGGAATTTGCCAAAACATTTTTTCAGCAGGTTTTCACTTTGAAAACCTGCTTATTGAAATGGGTGCGATTAGCAAATTTGTTCGTATGTATGAATGTACTTATACATTTTAGCGTTGTTTACACGATAACGGGTGCAATTTTGAAGCAATAGGGTTGAAGGTTTGTAAATAGGTAGTTTCGTATGATATCTTAAATGGGATATTTTTTGGTTCGAATTGGTTGGAGAGTTGACCCCCTGGGGGAAGAAATAAATCTTGTTTACATGATAAATTTTGGAGGAATACGATTGGAAGTTTGTGAGTAGGTAGTTTCGTATGATATATTGATTGGGATAGGTTTTAATGCGAATTGGTTGGGAGGATAACCTCCAAAGGGGAAATAAATCTTGTTTAAACGATAAAAGATCGCAATTTTGGTACCATAGGGTTGAAACTTTGTAGGTAGGTAGTTTCGTACGATATCTTGGAAAGTATTTATTTCTATATGAGTTGGTTGGAGGATTAACCCCCCGGAGGAGGAAATAAATCTTGTTTACACGATAAAGGGCGCAATTTTATAGAAATAGGGTTGAAAGTTTCTGAGTACGCAGTTTCGTATGATACCTCGGATGTGATTGGTTTTGGTACGAATTGGTTGACGTTTGATCCACCGGAGAGGAAATGAATATTGTTTACCCATTAGAGGCCGCATATTTTTTCAATTTGGAAAAAAATCATAATTTAATGAATATATTTTTCAGACTGGATACGTTATGAAAACCTGGTCTTCTAATGCATCTCGCTGCGATTGAGTTTTTTTACAATTCCCTAGTTCTGAAATCGTTCGCTGTTCAAAATGATCCGGAACTCATTCTGAATCGAGCGTGCGTATTATGTCAATCTTGAATCGATTCTGAACTGGATCCGTGTCAGTTCTGATAAATCGCGAACATAGCTATTAGCTCTCAATTGTTGTTAATTTATTTCATTCATGTCTCCCACTTATTAAATAATATTATAGTGAATAGAATCGGGTGTGTCACGACACCTCTCGTTTAAGTAATAGTATTGATCGTAGATACTTTTTCTTCAATTCAAAGTCAGGTAAAATTTAATCAATTGTCTACTATAATTCAAGCTACTACCTATTCCTCCTAGCTGAGTATGCAACACGTTACGTAGAATATTTTTCAGAGATTTAACCTTTTCTGTATTCCAAGCGAAGTAGGTATTGCGCTGACATTTTCCATAAGCGTGGAACAGTTATTTTCACACCTCGAACAGTAACTCAGCGGGAGATAAAATTACTCAACCTCGAATAAGACAAACGTTCGCGACGTGAAAGTATTATTTCTTGCCATGTTAAATCGAACGAATTCAGGATGTTTAGATAGATATTTTCCTTATATTCCATTCTTAATTAGAACTTGCAACAGAAGAAAATCGAGTGAACTTGTTACGAATGAAACAACCTCTTTTGAATGTTAATGGTAGCCACACATGTGACGACATAGGTACTTGCGCAAATCTGAACTTGAGGAGTTGTACACTTAGGTGCGTTGAAATTTCGCGCTAATTCGGTGTATAACTGAGTGATGTATACTTGTGCACGTTTAAACTCACAAGTATATCGTAGCGTGTGACTGCCATTAGTGTTATTTATTAGTTTTTCGTTGAAAGCCCAGATATCGAAATATTGAATACATATAAGAAGTGGATAATTGAATATTTCAATTTTCAATCAAGGAGGTTGCTACCAATAATATATATTATCCATAACTAATTGTTCTAGTTTTTTATTCTAACCGTTTGTACTAAAATATATGTAAACCAAAGATACCAAGATTTCAGTATTCAGTTTTATCTGATGAAGCCACCGTGTGGTGAAACGCATCGTCCAGAATTCAATTATAGTAATCGTTAGAGTAAGCTATGTGTTTTTCTAATTATATTATTAAGTAGGTACCTGAAGCCGAATTTTCTGAAATCGTTATAAATTAACAAATTTCAAATATTCTGGTCTTCTTTTCAATTGTTAAGTGTAGCACACAATAAGTCCTTGGCGTTATTACTTCTTCAGGGGTGAAACGGAGTATTGTACCCTGATGGTTTTTCGTACCATTTCAATTATTAGTCATAGAACCTTTCAAGAGGATCTCTGTCTGCTACGTCGAAGAAGTACCAATACCAATATTGATAGGCCTTGTGGGTAACTAGACAATAAAGGTAAGGAACTACTAAAGCGAAAAATGCGGTTGAAGGTTCCGTTTCAACTTACTTAAGCATCCATGTACTTTTTTATTTGTCATTCAAGATCTGAAGTTGAAGTACCTTTAGTACTTCGAAACGTGATTCATGCATTAGGTGAAGTATATTTTTAAAATATTCAAATTAGCTGTGAACCACCTTTTAGATATTCACAAAAGCTATATCCGAACAAGAACATGAACTTTGACCTTCCGCCCAAGTTGATACGCCTCATTTGACAAATTCAAATTATAAGACTCATTTTATGGTTATTAATCTTTGTGAACTGAAACTGTTACATCTTATAATCAGTTATTATATTATATCCTTCTAGATTTTTGTCAATCTTCAGTTTTGAGTATGTATTTAATTTGTATGAGGCATCGGTAGCCCAGCAGTTAAGTTTATCTTAACTTTATTATACCCAGGTTCGAGTCCCACCTTTGGAGTTATTTATGTCCAATGCAATTTGGGTTTATGTTGGGTAATTTTGGTAATTTTAGGAAATCTGTTTGGGAGAACGTTTTCGAATAATGTTGAGGCACCTAGGCAAGATCACATTTGCGGAAAGGATCGTCACAATTGAGCGTTCCGCCGATTTACGAGAAAATATACAACTACAAACTGTTGCCTACAGTATAAATCACATCAACGAAGCTCGGATTCAGACTCCAGTTGAACAGGCGATTGAAATGCATTACGCTAGACAAACCTTCGCGAATCTGTATTTGCAGTCAGTATGTCTATATTATGGCGATTTAGCCGCATTAACTAAATATCACTCAAAGATGGAAAACAAGAACTCTCTGAATTTTGTGAATAGATTAATTCTAACGAAGATTGGTTTTGGTGTTCACTTCAAGGGAGCATCCGGTACCAAAAACCAATTCGTATACCACAGGTCGATCACTTGCTCATCGTTATTTTTCTTTGTTAGAATCTGCATAGTGGACATAAATTCGAGCCCATTGGCCGACTGGAAACGGAAAAAAATTTTGTTATCATGCAGATGCACCAGTCCAATAGGAGATAAAATTAGACTAGAGGTGATAAAACGGCCACATCAGGAGTCGAATCGCTCTTCTATTTATATATAATGTTTCCGCTACTATAACGAGCCGCCAATTTCTTTAATGGATCGCTGAAATGATTATGTTCCTTCCTGGATTCGTTTGATAATTAATCCACACCAAATATAAGTTACTTCCGATTCTGAGAGAATGAGATTAAGGATTGTTACTGTCGAATTTCTGGCAAAAAGTCATTTATCCGTGGCAATCACAGCAGAAATGAATTTAACAGTTGATTGTCTTCCGCTAGGTGTTTTTGACCTTCTGGAGTTTTAAACAAATTTATTAGTTGTATTCGTATTTTACCCGAGAATAATAGACCATTTCATGGTATCAATAGTCAACAGTTATCTGCTGGAGTAGTTGATATATATATATATATATATATATATATATATATATATATATATATATATATATATATATATATATATATATATATATATATATATATATATATATATATATATATATATATATATATATATATATATATATATATATATATACATATAAGTATATATCGGGTGATTTTTAGGTTGGTACTTTCCTTTCAACACTGCATGGAATGCAAGAAAAAGAGAATATTTTTCAAATAAAATTATGCCCGAAAATGCTTCGTTTCCGAGATACAGGGTATTTATGTCATAACTTTTCTACCACTCCAGATATTTTCACAAAATTTGGTACACTTCTTTCGAGTATTATATTATACTGATGTAAAAGTTTTTGAAGAATTTCTACCAGTGGCGTTCGAACAGGATTAATATGGATTTTTTTTAAAGAAAAATACCAATAATGCCTATTATCCATTATTAATTGCTAACATAATCAAATAGAAGAATTTTTAGTTAGCAATAGAACAAATTTTTACGCTTTCCAAAGAAGACTTATTGTAGAAAATGAAAAGACGAAAAAAATGAGAGGTAGGACGACTCAATCAGACCCTCAGTCTAAGGGAAAATTGGAAAAAACCGGCCAAAATGCAGTTTTTTCAAAAGTTCATAACTCGGTTATTTTTTGAGTTGTAGCGTAGATCCTCCGGTTAGTATTATTTGTCAATATAAAATTTATTTGTGCGAAGAGCAGGAACTGTTCGATGCATAGTTTTTGATCTGTGGCCATTTGATTATGTTACTATGCAATTTTCCAGCAGACCTGAATGCGACAGGTATGGTCCGATTTCAATTTACTAAAAAGATTTTGAAAGTAGAATTCTCATAGTTCAAAACAACGTTAAGAAATTACTGTCACGTTCAAATGCCGACGCTTTCGAATGTCATACTTCTCCTTGCCTGCTGCTCTACCCCTACTCTTCAACTACTCTTACGCGCTCGGCCGTTTTTCGTCATGTTCAGCTTTATTTTTAACATATTTCTCAGCGTTTTTATGGAAAACCAAGATGAACGTTTTGAACTAT
>JARQZK010003611.1:2052500-2062500 GCA_030704885.1 Cynegetis impunctata
GTGCTGAAGAAGATTTTGGCTTAAAATATTCATCTGTTCAAAGAATCTTGCGAAGACATAACATGCATGATTACAAATTCACCAAAATTAAAGCAATGAAGCCTTAATACCCTCAACAGAGAGTTGAATTTTGTGAAATTATATTGGTACGCATTCAAAAAGATCCATTTTTTTTAAATAACATGATTTGGACTGATGAATCAAAATTTTCAAGAGAAAGAATTTTCAATAGAAAAAATTGTCATTTTTGGTGCAGTGAAAATCCTCATTTCACAAAAGAAGCCGGATATCATTCGTATAAATTTTTTGAGGTTCATTGGCGGTAGATTCGGATACATTTCATTGAACTTTCTATGTCCTGCTGATAATTTTATCACACTCTCCAAAAATAATAAACAAATTCATAAGAACTTCATTTGAATAAATTTCTTCCATCGTTTCTGAAGGTATTTCCAACTTCTGAAGTGATGAAAGTTTCGATATTATTAGTAGATTGTCACAACATTACTGTCAAATAGTAGGTAATCATGACATGCTTAGCAAATACCAAGGAACATTTTCACAAATAAGTCCGAAACTTGACTAGTTAGGTATAGGTATGATATACATAGATAAAAAAGAAATTCTAGCAGCTTTCCGAATTTGTAATAATATACACGGTATTCCATTTGAAATAACCAACTTATAGTCACTTTTCCAAGCTAACGAAATAACTGTATTTTTTGACCACCCTGTATCAAAATAACGAACATTAGGCTGGAGTGTAGGAAGCCCCTAGGCATTAAAAAACTTAATCCGAAATTTCGATATCATTGTATTTCTTAGCTCAAAGATATCAGAGTTTTTAGAGGTCTTGATTTCCGACAAAAAAAAACGAAAATAATTTTTATTTCGAAAACAGTAATAGGTAGGTATAGGGAAATATTATGGAAAGTTGTTAGGAAACTGTTGGAGATTCTAAAAATAATATAATATACAGGTGGTTCCATTTGAAAAATCAAAGTTGCTACTACTTTCTTATAGAAGTGGCAACACCGCATCACCGAAAATATTTTAGTTGGGTAGAGAATGTCCGATTATGGTTGTATGGTTCACCAGAAACGTCTAATGTGCCATCCACCGTGAATCACCCTGTATATATATATTTATATATATATATATATATATATATATATATATATATATATATATATATATATATATATATATATATATATATATATAAATATATATAAATATATATATTGATAATTATTAGCAGTAACAGGCTTGGTGAATCACAAAAACCTCGATTTTTTTTTTCGCCACGACATTCGTGGCTTTTTCAAAACTTTTGAAATATTGAAATTTCTTTGACATTTATTGATTTGAAAAAATTTGAATAGTTAAAAAAGACTACTATGTTTCATCAAAAATTTTTTCGGCTGTGGCCGTTCTCTGTTATTTATTACGTGCTACTCAGTCCAATATTAACATTCAAATCTGTTATTATATTTTATATCTGTTCTATCATTTACGACTTTATTTAAATTTTTTTGAATATGTAACATTTCTAAAATTTCTCTGCGTTTTTGATCTTTCTCTATTTCTAAAATTTTTGTGCTATTAAAAAATTTTTGAAAAAAAAAAATTGGTAATAAAAGATAAATAGTACCCTATTATTTGACTTTTCAAAATCGAAAAAAATTGGAACCTATTTCGAACATTGCGTGGGTAAAGGTTTCTGTGGTTTCCCTTAAATAAATAAATATATATATATATATATATATATATATATATATATATATATATATATATATATATATATATATATATATATATATATATATATATATATATATATATATAAACTTCTGCACTCACAAAATGAAGTCACTTTTAACACAAATATCATACACAATTTCGTACACCTTTCTTACTTTAATAACAAAATAAAAGTCGAAATCGCATACTTTTGAAATCTCTGGACAACTAACTAATTTTGATTTTTTTTAACAAGCATCGCGTATTCTATGGGTTGTGGCAATTAGTAATTAGTAAGTGACAAAAACAGTGAAATGTCAGCCGATAAAAATACTTCTCCAAATAAAAGTGATGATTTGTTACCAGTAGACATTGAAGAAGCTGCAAAAAGAGCCATATTAGAAATGCTGCTAAAAAAGTCGCGCCAGCAGTACGAAATTGCATATACTAATTTTCTCGCCTGGTGTAGATTGAAGAACATAGAAGGAAACTTCAGTGAAACTGTCTTTGAAAATGTTCGTTTATAAGGATTTTTCTTTTAACACTACGTAATGAAAAAATTTTTAACACGCGTGTTAAAAATATCTTTAACACTATACCTTATAAACGTACACTATTGAAACTCAAAGAAGACACTATAAACGTCACTTTTAATGGCTGGTGTATAAAATTTTTTTTTATATATTTTCAATTTTTACAAAAAGAGTGATTTCTTTTTTTCTGATAAAAACTCAGATGAATTGTATTAATTTCTAATGGATGAATTTTATTGAAGAATTTTACAATGATCCACTAAAAACAATATTCAATACCAAGATCGATGCAGTTTTTTTTTGAGATTATCATAAAACTCAATCGAAAACTGTCTAACTTTTGTTTCCTGGAACCAAATATTACTAAAACTTAATAAACTGATTGTGTTCAATATTAGTGCATATTTTAATAATACCTAATAATGAAAGTTTTATTTTTAAAATATTATTACAATAATGTTTTTCATATAATTACTCTGGTACGTTGTTAATCCTGCTGTTCAATAAATACAAAGTATATAGTGAAAAGACCTATGTCACACGATATCTCTGGTTTTTTTATTTCCATAATTTTTATAATTTCTGAATTTGTCATTCTAGAGCTAGCCCTTGCCCATCAGTCGTAAAAATCCTATAATTATCGACCGTGTGGCAACGCCGCTGCCAAGTGGCCTCCGCAGTTTCGCGAATGCAAATCACATCGTTCTCTACACACTATTTTGCCTTCTACTGTTGTAAATTCCACTGGTCGCTGCGGCTCTTTAACGATCCGCACATCGTTCATTTGGTAACGCTCGAACACGGGAAAGCTTTTCGGGCCGGCTGTGTATGTCGGCCACCTGACCGTGTTCTCTCCTTTGCGGGTGCAACGATACCGAAAGGTATGGAGGATAAACGGCATAAGTCAACCTTGCTTAGAGTTGCTAGATACCAAGGAAGAGAGAAAGAGAGAGAGATGTTTCGTCAATTATTCCTAGGCATTCTCAGAGGACTACAATGGAGTGTCTGTGTTCGAATGCGTCGAGTAGGCATTGAAAAAATTTATTGTAATTTTACTCTGCGAATGACGGCTCACTTGATTAACAAAATATTGTGAATTGAACATGATACTTGCATAATATAATCTTATTTTAGCTAAATTTTTGTTTTTAGGGTTCCGTACCTCGAAAGGAAAAAACGGAACCCTTATAGGATCACTTTGTTGTCCGTCCGTCCATCCGTCCGTCTCTTAAGGCCTTTTTTCTCTCTCTCAGGAACGCGTGGAGGCATCAAGCTGGAATTTACATCAGATACTCAGGTCTATTGTCCCTTGGAGCTGTGAAAAAAGTTCTAAGCCAACGCAATAAAAATATACAGCCATTTAGGCCGCAAATTTCCGCAAATTTTCGACACTCGCAAGGGAATTCTTTTTTGTAGTGGAGAAGACATTTTAATTTTTACAAATAAACTACTATCTTTTTGTATAAGACAATAAGGGATTGTAAAACATAATTTAAATAAATGTTCAATATATATATATATATATATATATATATATATATATATATATATATATATATATATATATATATATATATGTATGTATGTATGTATGTATATGTAATTACCTATATTCATATAGAATGAATTTATCGACATAATCACTAAAATCCTCAGTAATACCCAATACTTAGGAATACATATATAATGTATCGCATAATTATTCATTGTTCCGATTATTTGTTTTCATGTTGATATTTTCGTCAGAAAATATGTTACACTGCACATGTCCCTGATGAGAATATTGTTATTGTTTTACTACATTCTGTATTATTTCTGCTCTTCGGAAAAGATCATTGTTTTGAATAACTTTCATTTTTTCTTGAATTAATATATAATACTAATATAAATATTTCTGCTTTTTCTCATTAAATTAATCCTGAATGTTGTTACTTTATTTCATAATATATTTCATGTTATTTTATGCATAATATATAGCTGAAGAAACTTTGTTCCAATCGGTTGTCCCACGACATCTCTCGCCGTCTTTTTTTCAGTGTTGTTTAATTTCAAATTTTCATTCAAAAGTTTAAAAAAAGTTTTTCATTGATAAGCAAGAGAAAATACATAATTTTTTTGCATACTTACTGCTATCCTCTTATGAATATATTATGTACCAAACTCTATAAAATAAAAAGATTAGCATAATTCGAAAAAATTGTTTATTCAATGTTTGAAAAAATCTTTGTTTTTTCTATATATAAATAGAAGCGATTAAATTTTCGTTCTGAACGATGGATTACTTAGGCGTAAAAGAATCTAATACAAATGAAAATTGTGTAAGTTATCAATTCCTTCTAGAAATTGAGCTAGGAAACAATTAAAATTAAATATACGCTTTTTTTTCGGCGAATTGATTTATTAAATCATCTATAACTGAAGACGATTTTTCTAACATTTCTGCCTCTATAGACAATAGTGACAAGTCTGATAGCCGTTCCGTTCCTGTCCCATCGAAGTCCTAGGTAATATTTTATCAGTTTCAATTTCAAAAAACTTCTTTCAGCTGTTGGGTTGTAACTGATAAGGTCAAGAATAGAAAGCATGCTGTTATTACCTCCAAGAAACTGGATGCAAGGCTATTGAATTTTATCAGCAGTAATTCCATTAGTTCCTTAATGGAATTGAATTTCAGATTTTAAGCATGTTTTCAGAGCAATTAATTGTTCATAAAGATTAACTAACATGTCTCATTTCAAAAAACCTAATTCACCCTTCGCTAGTGGTAGATAAATAAGGAGTACTTACCATTGCAATCTATATCACTCACAGAAGCTGATTGCTGAAAAAATGAAGAAATTTTGGGCAATTTTTTCATAACCTCCTCCCTTTTCTGTTTACATTTTCTTTTCATAGCTCCACTGGGAGAATCTCTTTTCTTTTCACTCATTCTTTTCGCAGATCAAACTAAGTAACCAACAAATAATCAGAACAACAAGATTGTATTGTATTACAATGTAATAATAATAACGTTTGAACCGGGATGAAATGAAACGCGTGAATATAATTGCTCTCCGTGGTTTGTCATTGTACATCGGTTAATGCTAGATTCCCCCGTTTAAGGGAATTCCCCCGTTTAAGGGGGAATCCCGCAATAACCGATGTACGATGTTATCAACTTTGTGGAACATGCTTAACCAGGGAAAAAAGAAATTGCTTTTTTTGACTTTTCTCATTTCTGAAGTGAAAACTCTGTGGGCACGTTAGGGGCCCCTGTAAGCCGGGGGCCCCGTATCATTGATACGGCTGATACGGCGGTAGCTACGCCCCTGATCCCGATATATAATGGCTCTGATTTTCATAGTTTGATAAGGTTTGAAACTTCATACGTATTGATTTGATATTTCATATTTTATAAGAATAATGAATTCTTGAATTTTCAACGAACATATCGTGCAATAGTTTTTAATTTATTGTGTGGAATTCTGAAGAAGATGTAATATTGTTTCAACTAGCTACTTCATAATTTATTATCGATGAAGTATTGACCTTCTTGGTATCCATATATATATATATATATATATATATATATATATATATATATATATATATATATATATATATATATATATAGGGAAGAAGTGGCACGAAAGATGTTGGTAATTTTATTATTAAGAGACAACACTGATTTCCCGTCACCCACAAACATTTGACAGTCCGTCGAAACCAACGGACGCTGGCACATCCCGTCAAAGTTTTTGGCACTGAAAAGTATGTATTTTGCTTCAGTTAACTTGTTTTTTGGTATTTTATTATAAATAAATACAGGTAAATGAAATGTAGATTGAGTTTGTGCATACATTTGGCCTTGCGTGAGAACTGTGCCGCAAAAGTTTCTATATTGTTTTTATTTTAAAGGTTATATTCTTTCAAAGAATAAGTTATGAAAGAGCCGGGTAAATGGGCCTTAAAACAGCTGGCTTTTTCATAGCTCTGCATTTGAATTGAGTAAATTATATAAAATATTAATAAATATGCATTTTTTTTCATATTACATTAGGTATTATTACCATCTCCCCATTTAACCTCTATTCCTACTGTTGCGATTCCGAGGGCAACAATTTATATCATCGTAAATGATGAAACCATTTTCTGAAGCGGGACCAAGACAAAGCACGACGCGCAATAATAGAAAAATGTCGTCTACCGTCGTGACTGGTCACTCCCGAAAAAAAAAATTATAAGGGAAAGAGGGTAATGTAGAGAAACCAAAAATTATCATTAAAAAAATTAGCATAAAACAGTCCCTAAAAACCCTTAATAAAAACTCCGTATTGCAAGAAGACTGAATCGTAATGACTATCGTATTTGCTGAAATGAGAAAAAATGTTTCTCGGAGCAGAAAAAACTCAAAAACAAATAAAATATGAAGACAGTTATCCAGATTGCAGTTTCAGTGCAAAATTTGATTTTTCTGATTGGGCCCATGAATCGTGTGGCATTAAGGGTAAATAAAATTTACAATTTTTTGCAAGACTTGTTTGTTATTTTGAAAAAACTACATTATATACTCCAAAGTTTCTAAAAAGTCTGAATATATAATAGGTATATAACAAAATATTATTTTAATATGAAAGCGTTTGTTAGAAATACTTAAAATGACTGATAGAATAAAAAATTTCATTAGTATTTAAAAAAGATTTGTTAGAATTGTCTTCGTGTTTTTTTGTAATTAATATTATTTTGCAAAATTTTCACAATTACACTTTATAATACAGACTGGCTCTTTCATAACTATTAGAAGCTCTTCCAATACCTAAATGTTATGAAAGAGCCAAAAGACACATTTTTTTAAATGAATATTTCGTTGGTTTTTTCATACTGTTAAAAGTTTTTTCGTGAGAAATTATCTACTTGAATGAATGAATAATAATTGAAGAAAAAAAATCATCATTTCTCCCATCGAAAGTATATTTTTGGCTCAGTTTAGTAAAGTGGCTCTTTCATGCCACTTCTCCCCTATATAGATGAATAATTAGGTACCAATGAGCAGTTTTAAGTTCGATGCTTCATTTCTCAATGCAATTGTCACTCCGTAAATAAGTGAATAAGTAAAATAACATCCATGGCATTTCTGAACAAAGGTATAACAAATTTATCAATATGCTCGATAATTCTGAAGTTTGTAGACCGTATCTGTTCGTTTCTTTGTAGCGGCCTGTAACACGTTCTTGCGGTTTGTTTAACACCAGAGGAAAGGTGAACGATATTACTACCTATAAAGAAATTCATTCAAAGAAACGATAACACCTTCCTGTCCTGTTATAGAATTCAGTTATTTGTAATTATCGGGTTAGCTTGTCGTTCGCGGTTTTCGATAAGGTTTTACTCGGATAATTTCGAGCCAGTCACTCGCGAGTTGTTTGACGAGACGATTATGTGGCAATTCCTCGGGAATGTGAAAAACAATTATAATTTTTACATTACGCGAAGCTGCGTCACTTCGTTCCAAGATACGTTGATAAGCGACAACAGAAACTTGACTATGCATCTAGTGTAGCATATTTCGATTTTTAGTAGTATTTTCTTCGAAAATAATTGATTGTTGCACTTTATGGCGATGTCTTAAAACATCGACGAGCAACCAATAACATGCAACCTGATTACGTACGCACGTACGTACAAAATCATAGTTTTGTCCAGTCTGCTAAAATATTTGGCCAGATATCTGAGCAAGAGAAATATTTAGTTCTGGTGGCAGTGGCGTGTACAAGGAAAAAGGAAAATGAAAATCGTCGCTAATGTGGTCTAAGGGTTGGTTTCTGAAACGATAAAAATTTTCACACATTTACCTTCTAGAAGAATAGAGGACTCTCGTAATTACGTAAGGATGGACGAAGATACCTATATCGTAACTCTTGGACATGGTTATTCCATTAATAAAACGTCAAGACACAATGATGAGATTGGCAATAACTGCAGAAATTACTGCAAGAAATTACCAAGATTTAAAATTCACTACTTCAATAACTCCGAAAGCCTCACCGCACCAATTCTCTTCGAGATAAAAACTTTTTCATTTTATCTCCGAAACCCACCACGAAGACTATTGATTTTAGCGACAACTGTACTTTTTGTAGCATTTGGTTGAATGATTTCCAGCTTCTCTATCAATATTTTGTATACTTAATTTTTTTTATTTCGGTCTAAATAGTACTTTGATTTTGTCTGCCACAAGCAGAGTAGGTCCCTGTACAACTCCACAAATTGCCGTAGAAATTTCCGGTACATTGTTTTGCAGTCAGACATAATGATGAGACTATCTGCAAACATTTTTAGTAAATATTATACAAATTCCTGAAATATTTAACTTATTATTTCAAATACCTATTGCAGTAACAAATTGTTTCATGAACTTAACTGCCGCTAATGCTTTAAAAACGCACACTCCACTTCAATTTGCATCCACACGTAGAGACTTGAACGCATTCGTTGGAATGCGCATCGAAAAATTCATGCGATTACTGAAAACATAAACGCGGCATTCATCCGGGTTGTGCGTTCAAAAACGTGCGTTTTTTGCATCCACATTCTTGGATACACGTTGATGTATCTATACATCGACGCCTGTGTGTAGGGGCCTTAATAGTGGGCTACCTAGGGACGATGATGTGTTTATACATTATCGTGCAACCAAAAACGTGCAAGCAGATTGCGTATACACGTTCGAACAAAACCATAGTTTTTTTTTTCGAAGTAGAATGTTTAACTCTTGTGAGAGTGGCGTGTACTTATGCTCTTGAAAAGAAAAATAGAAATAAAAATAAATATTAACCGCAGCCACTGATTTAAGAATGCACAAACGTCGGTGAATCGCCTCCACACGTTGAGAGATGCACGTGTTCATTTGAATGCGCATTCAAAAATTCAAGCGATTCAGAATCATCCGGAGTGTGCATTCAAAAACGTGGGTATTTTTGCATCCACATTAACGTTATTGGTTGCACGTTCTTGGATGCGTTAAGACATCAACGTCCGTGTGTAGCGGCCTATAGAAAGTCAACAGTGAGATGCAGGAGTAGTTTCGAAATCCATTTTATACCTGTATTATATTGTTATTTACTTGAATTTTCTCAGCAATAGCAGGTTATTTTAGTTATAAAATCGATTTGATTGAAACGTCATGACGTTCTCAAAATTTTTGAGCAATTGAAATACTTTTTATTCAGTTGCTACTCATTAACTTATAATACTGAACTGATGTAGGTACGGACTTAAAATGAAAATAGCATATTAATTATTCTCTTATTATTCAGAAAACGAAATCCAAACAGTGAATATCAAAGGTACATAATACAGAATCTCTAAGAATTCAGCTAAAGATTCAACATTGATCCGGCTCGAAGGACCAATATTTGAATCTCGTGATGAATTCTGAGAGATACATTATGTACGTTTAATATTGACTGTTTAAATCTGCTTTTCTGAATAACAAGATTCAAATACTCTGTTTTTAGTTTCTAAACATATTGATTTATAATACCATACTGATGTTCGTGCTTTATGAACATTTCATACTAATTATTCGTTATCATAATAATAATAAGTTCTTTATTTCCAACAGGTATAAAACCCAATTACAGAAAATAATTAAAGTATAGCTAAATAGAAAAGAAATCAAACCACAGCGCCAGAGACAAAAAGAAATATCTAATATGAACAAAATGAAACAAAACAAAATTAAT
>JARQZK010003611.1:2067500-2075000 GCA_030704885.1 Cynegetis impunctata
AAATCGCTAATCCTGAAAGTCTTGATCAGGATAATTTACAAACTATTCAATTTATTGCATAATCATCGGTCCTTGTTTCAAATCAATTCGACGTTTTCAAGGGGGTGAAAATCACGTTCAAAGATTCTGTTACATAGATATATACAATGCTGCGACGATTGAAATCAAATAATTTGAATGATGATTTAAATCAAGATTCTAATCAACTGATTTTTTCAATTTCAATCGTGTTTTAAATCAAATTAAAAATTACTGTGAAAACAAGTCGCCGAAGCAGGAAATTAAAAGAAAAAGAAAATGGCTTATTCAAAACAAATTGCCGTCATCAGTCCAGGATGAAAAATATCCATTTTTCCCGTTTTTCCGTCTGATTTATTCGATTTTTCAATAAAATATTGCCAAATGGGGTCTTTCTACTACCATCACTTCGGCACATTTCAGCTATCTTTTAAAAACACTACGATTTCAACAAAAAGGATAGGAATACGCAATTTACTTTATGAAGACGGACGAATTTTCTTGATCCGACAGAAAAGCTGCAGTACGTTGCCGAAAATTTTCATTTCAATACAAGTTATTTTTTCCGCGAACGTCAAAAAAAGACGACTTTTTTAACCTCAGTTCTTGATGTTGAAGTTTGATTGTCGTCCGGCCGTGAGCGTACAAAAAAGTGTACTTTTTTGTACGCTCACGGAAATTTCAAGAACTTCAGGCGGTGTACAATTGAGTTTCGAATTCAACATAATATAATCTGTAAGAAAAATTTTATAGATTTTAATAAAACAAGTAATTTCGTGATACTCGCGGTACTTTCCAACAACGCACAGTCCTATAATGCGAAGATAAGTGATTTTGAATTTTCCTGACTATTATTTTGTTGAATTGTCAAATTTGTGTTGCCTTGACATCTACAAAACCAGTAAGCAAAGCATTCTAGTTTTAGGTTTCTTCACATCTAATCCTTTTTGAAAATATTATCTTAATTCTATCGTTTGAACACCGTTTGTGGAAAAAATCGCATGTTTTATTTGGAGAAAAGCACTTTTTATGGCTCGACTAAATTTGTCGGCCTCCCTGCGTTCAGCCGACAAAAATTTAGTCTCGCCACAAAAAGTATCACTTTTACTCCTAATAAGACAATATATATAGGTAGGTACTATTGTCTCCGATGAAAATTTCTAACTGATCTAGATAACAGATATTTTTGGGTGAATAGAGACAAAATGATTAGAACAAGTGTTTTTAAAATTCATCAGTATAAATTGATTAAAATCAAAAAAAAACACGATTCTATCGAAAAAATCTGATTTTTCGATATTTTTAGAAAATATCCAACCTACTTTATTGCAACCCTGAATAGATACATACCGATCTCGTGAAAACAATGCCTTCCCGGGATCTTCAACGTTAAAATTCTCCGGATTGATCCGGAGATCGTTGAACCCGATCGACTCTCCCGCACGTCCAAAAACCCGAATGAATTTCAATTTTTTCTCCATCGCCGCGCCGATGAAGAGACGAAACTTCGCCGTGCCAGACATTTATTACGCAATAAAATCTATAATCTCTACAACATATTTAAAAAAATACAAATAAAGATAAACGTCAAAAATATGAAATATAACGGTCCCGTACTATTTTACGGCTAGATTATTCACGGTCATTATATGACACACATGGAGGCTCAATAATTCAAGTATAATGAGCGTTCGTTTTCGTGCGTTCCGAGGTTGGTTCATTTAGCACGAAACAACAAAGTATTCCGTTTAAAATGCCCAGAAAATTATACGAGATGATTCTAGAACTGGAGAACCGGTAGCAAATAACACTAATTATTTCAGTTGTATCTCGACGTTCGGTTTTTCACGACCGCGGCGGGGAGGAACTACCAAATTTGCCTCACGTTGCCGTAATTCCAACTGCGGTTTTGTGAAGCAAAAAAAAAAGCTAAGGAAATACGAATTGGAATAAACTACTGATGAGTGTCAGCTCCTGACGCTTGATAATGACCCGCGATATTGTAAAAACTCGAAATCATATGGAAAATGTTTGGCTTTCGTATATTCTTCGAATATTTTGGAACGAAGATACACTCCAGTTACTAGAAACTAGACGAATGGGAATATTGCTGCTGAACTGATAAAACATAGTGTAAGCGTTACAAAGATGATCTGGATCAAACAGTTTTCGCTAAAAGTTTGTTCCGTGTTAGAAAATATATTTTGATCTTGTGATCGTAAATTTCACTGTGCAAGTTGTTTACCTTAGTTTTATATGACTGATTGATGTACCTACCATTGTAGCTGTTCTTGATGATTAGATAATGAAGAAAATTCTCGAAGTCTAAAGAGTTTTATTGCTTTCCCAAAGAAAATGCATATATATATATATATATATATATATATATATATATATATATATATATATATATATATACTTATATATTTATATATTTATATGTATATATATATATATATATATATCTTTTTATATTTATATTTATATAAATATATATATTAATATATATATATATAATTAATACAAGGAGTATTGCCGTAACTTCTAACTTATAAAAGGTTATATTGGGCACTCGGCAAAAGGAGGCTAGATTTATATCAAACAACCATTGGTCATGAACATCTATATTTCGGTCCTTAGTTTGGGACCTTCATCAGGATGCTGGAAGTCAAAGAACTCACATAGTAACACAAAACAAATCAACCAAAATGTAAGCAGTGGAAAAGCCACACAAAACCACAATTTTAAAGTTACTTACATGTGACAAGTTGTGGAAATAGAGCGGCGAAAAACGTTAACAAAAAGTTATTTAAAAACAAACAAAGGCAAAATAACTTTTTGAATGCTCCCTCTGTGTCATTCGTTTTTCGCCGCTCTATTTTCACAACTTGTCACATGTAAGTAACTTTAAAATTGTGGTTTTGTGTGGCTTTTCCACTGCTTACATTTTGGTTGATTTTTTTTGTGTTACTATGTGAGTTCTTTGACTTCCAGCATCCTGATGAAGGTCCCAAACTAAGGACCGAAATATGGATGTTCATGACCAATGGTTGTTTGATTTAAATCTAGCCTCCTTTTGCCGAGTGCCTAATATAACCTTTTATAATATATATATATATATATATATATATATATATATATATATATATATATATATATATATATATATATATATATATATATATATATTATTTTTTGCATCATGTGATATTTAAAATTAAATGCTGAAGTTCTGGTTTACGATCAATTCTTTCTCAGTTAACACATCCTACTATGATGAAACAATTTTGAACTTAAGAAAGGAAAAGTCGATAAATTCATGTTTCTACGCTTCCTGAGAACGAATCATAAGATTTGAGAACTTAGATTTTCTGAAGCAACAGATTGCTACGGAAATACGTATTGGAAGAAACTACTGCAAGTATTAACTTCTGATGGTCGATAATAGCCCGCGGTATTTTACAAACGAGAGATTATATGGAAAATGGTGATTTCACGTTTGTATATCCGTAACGAAGATACACTCCATATACTAGAAACTAGACGAATGAGAAGATAGGCGTCCAAACTTAGTTGAAGCATAACGAAATATAAAACTTAGTGTACATAAGCGTAACAAAGAGGATCCTACGAGGGATCCTATCAATGCCTGGGGTTCTCCCCCAATAAAGTCCGAATTGATATTTCAACGAAAATTATATCATGTGAAAATTGATTAATTACTGAATGACAATTTGTGGGAAAGTTCGTTCGTTAATCCATGTTGGCATCATGGATATGTTTATTTTATTAGTTTTGACTGAAGGTGATGATTTGTTGTGACGATGTTTTTCACAGATTTTTCTGAAAATGATGATGAATTCGCAATGAGTATTTTTTTTTCACACGCTCCTTTAATTTGTCGAAAATTCCTCATATATTTCATTAAGTTGATTATACTACGAGTTGCGCTTATTTCTCGGCATATTTATTATTGTAAACTGTATAATTTTATATCGATGTTAAATAAGGAAATTAATTGATATCCAATTTGTTATCATTGTACAGTTATCACTTAGTAATGTAATGTTTGATTCTCGCTATTGAATTTCCTTCGATTATCACTCAGATAACGTTAGGACAGTAGGAATAGTAAACTGTATAAGCATTCGTTATTCAAATTCAAAATCATTTGTACATTTATATTTTTGAGATTTAGAATTACTATGTTTGTTTATTCAGCTTCATCGTCCTATTATATCCAAAGCACTGATACTACCTACTGTCACAAAATATAATCCCTTACCTAAATGGAACGGTTATGAACCAGAGGACAAAAGTATAATCTATCTACTTATCTTGTAACAAGTGATGAACCATGAGTTGCCGATTTTTGCGTTTAAACTTTGTTCCTTTAACTCTTCTTTCGCGATTGAGAAGCAGCGCTAGTGATAGACTTCTGAGTCTTCCTTGCATGACACTAGTTTCAATAAATATGAAGAACTCGTCAACGTCGTATCAAATGGCACAATTTTATTGTCGATATAAATTTCTGTTTTATGTGAGAAATTAATACTGACGATTATTTATCACTAGATCAAAACAAACAGGATTATATTTGCACTATTTTTCGTAGAGAAGTAGACGGTATCTGTTCGTCTGTATTTTAATTTTATTTGAGAAAAATAATGAAAGAGTCGTGATTCTATACTTCAGTGAATAAAATAGGGTATACAATGAGATTAATATAGGATACATTGCAGTTTATACACCTAAAAAGCGTAACGGTGGTTGAAATTATGTCTAAAATGATTTTTTTTTAAATTGTTCAGACGTCAAGTAATTTTCTCTTTGAACTTCTATTTCGAAATGTACTATTTTTACTTTCCACGAAGACTTTAGAAAGCCTGTATGCGACACAGAAGGTAGCCATCTCAGTAAGATACTGCAGAAGCCATTTTTACCAGACTTTGAAGCAAGAGGAAATATTTTGTTACATTGAAAGCCCATCAAACTACCTTCTCTCTGCGCCGCTTCCATTAGGATACTTTGGACCTACCTGTAGATCTCCCATAATATGAGAATATAATTTGCCCTGTCAATTTATTCAAGTGTATAGGTTCTCTGTGTTTTCTAACTAAAAAACAGCATGCTCATGCTTTAGTCAAAATATAACTCCCAATATATTTCAGCCCGCAATAAGTATGTTCTACTGTATGAACACTTCCAATTACACCAATATAATATTAACTTCTGACTAATCAACAACTCTAGGACGTACAACGCAAAATATGTAAAATAATGTAGAGAGATTATTAAACAATTTTCGCTAAAAATTTGTTCCACTTTGAAAAATAAGTTTGGTTTTATGATCGTAAATTTCACTGTACAACTTGTTGACGTTAGTTTTCTCTGACCGATTGATGTACCTACCATTATAGCAGTTTCTGAAGATTTTAAAATAAAGATATTCCCGAAAGCTTGAGCCAAAGTATAAGGAATTGCAATCTACGATACAAGAAAATGTATATTTTACATACTCGTATTTCGTATAAATATATATATATATATATATATATATATATATATATATATATATATATATATATATATATATATATATATATATATATATATATAATTATTTATTCGAATTGTTATTGCCTGTGAACTATTTCTAATCTCTTGATAATTATTAGCAATAACAGGCTTGTTGAATCTTAAAAAACTCGATTTTATTAAAAAGTTGACGTTTCGCCACGACATTCGTGGCTTTATCAAAACTTTTGAAAAAATTGAAATTTTCAATTTTTTCAAAAGTTTTGATAAAGCCACGAATGTCGTGGCGAAACGTCAACTTTTTAATAAAATCGAGTTTTTTAAGATTCAACAAGCCTGTTATTGCTAATTATTATCAAGAGATTATATATATATATATATATATATATACATTTGTATTGTTATTATTTTTATCATGTGACGTACAATTTTTTCAACTTGAATGCTAAAGTTTTGGTTTAAGAACATTTCTTCAGTAGTTAACACATCCTACTAATTACGAGGAAACAATTTTGAACTTTAAAAGGCAAGAGTAAATAAATTCATGTTACTTCTCTTTGCCATTTGAAATTTCAAAGTTGATACCTAAATTTGAAAAGGGGGTTGGTATCTACAAAACAAGTATAAATATAAATCGATGTCGTCCCCCTTAAATTAATATTCAACCTTATTTTGGAATTTTTGCAGAACTGTATCATAAACTCAGTTGGAAAGATTTATCCCGAATATCCTGTATATACTTAATATGTATGTATGTAAATAGATATTTATATCCAAAGAGTGATTTATAAGAAATGCTATTGGCACATGAATTTTTGATAGGTTTGTTTTTATACCTAAGAGGCATATAGATGGGATTCTCTCTCTATCTACTAAAAGTTATAAAATATCCATTTCGAAGATTATCATGTTTTAAGTAGGTACCATAAAATATTTTATGATGAAAATCATACATTTTGCTCCGAGACTGATTAATAGCAGTCATGTAGTTCACCGCCTCAAACTATAAGATATATTTTTCAGTAATTAAGTTGGATCGCTACTGATTTTCGTTTTAATTGACTTTTGCTCAAGTTACGGAATGTATGAATACATATGCGAGGCGGCCATAAAATGTTTGATTGCTCCATATAATAGGAGCAATAAAGAGAACTGAAAATGTAACCGTAACGTGCGTCTTCAAACCTCCAGCATCAATCCTTATAATCCAGGACATAATGAAAAGAGTAAGCAGCAGAGCTCCATCTGTAAGGTAGTATTTTTCGAGCGAAATGCATCGCGTCGAGGTGCGATTCTAACCGATTGAATTATATTTTGAAAAATCACGCTCAAAGGCGGGCTACACACGGACGTCGATGTCTTAATACATCGACGTGCACCCAATAACGTGCAACCTGATTGCGTACACACGTACGTACAAAACCATAGTTTTGTCCAGTCTGCTAAAATGTTTGGCCAGATGTCTGAGCAGGAGGAATATTTAGCTCTGGTGGCAGTGGAGTGTACAAAAAAAAAGGAAAATGAAAATCGTCGCTGAATGTTGTCTAAGGTTGGTTTCTGAAACGATAAAATTTTACACACGTAGGTACGTCCAAACCATAGTTTTGTCCAGATGTCTGAGAAAGAGAAATGTGTAGTTCTAGTAACAGTGGTGTGTACTTATGCACTTGAGAAGAAAAAGGAAAATAAAAATCATCTCCGAATCGGGAGTAAAAGTTGGATTCTAAAACGACAAACGTTTTCACACATTCACCTGTTAGAAAAACGAAGGTTAGAACAAGAGAACTCTCGTTATTTCGTAAGGATGCACGAAGAAACCTATTCGTAACTATTGGACATGGTTATTCCATTCAAAACATCAAGACACAATGATGAGATTGGCAATAACTGCGGAAATTACTGCAAGAAATTACCAAGATTTAAAATTCACCACTTAATATCTCC
>JARQZK010003611.1:2080000-2132500 GCA_030704885.1 Cynegetis impunctata
AGCGTTAGTAGGACGATAACGGCGAACACTGATAAAGTCCCGATTAACAACGGCAAATAGTCCTGTATGACTTGTTTCTTGATTATAGTTTTCGTAGCGGTCAAATTGCCGTTCACGAAGTTGTCTATGGCAATTCCCGTGCACAAAGTACCGTTTTCCTTACTGATGGCGAAGCCGACGTCGGAATTGTCGGAATACAAGTTCTCATCGTAAAAATCGATGTCAGTCACGTTATAAATGCAGCGCACCGACGATACGTCTATGACACCGGCGCTTCGTAACATCCACTCACGTAAACGTTCGGAAAATTCACAGTCGCACGACCACGGATTGCTCGCCAGGGTCACCTCGATGAGGGTTGACGGCAGATTCCAAACGTTATAGGTGATCAGTCTGTTGTGATCGAGTCTCAACACTCTAAGCTGTCTCGAACCCGCGAAAGTTTGGTTATTCACCCGAGAAATTCGATTGTGCTGCAGGAAAATCTCTCGGAGACCGGAGAGACCGTCGAATTCGTATCCGAAAAGTTCGGCGATCCTGTTCCCGTCCAGATGTAAAATTTCTAGTTCCAAGAGGCCGTTAAACGTTCGATTCTGTATCACTTCGACGTTGGAGTTGTTTAGGAATAGTACTTTGAGCCGTTTGCGTCCGATAAACACATGACTGTTTAACGAGCGTAGGTCGTTCCCGTCCAGGTAGAGTTGAGTAGCGTCCATCGGTATCTGGTCGGGCAATTTAGCGACGTACCCGCCCGAGGAACAATCCACAACGTTGGCAGACCATGATTGATCATGATAACATGTGCAATTCGTCGGGCACGTCATTTCGCAGTCGCAGGCATCGAAGTCGCAGCAGTGGCATAAGGCGAAGCAGTGCGTTTCGTACGTGCACAAGAACTGGTATGGCGCCGCTTCTACCAAAGGAACATAAGTTCTTCCCCTATTCCCTAATAGTTGGCAATATATACTCTCCAAGTCCACTAATTTTGGCTGAGTTCGTACACGGTTTCCAACGTTCGCTTTCTGAAGCCATTCCATGGTACAATCGCATCTGTACGGATTTCCGCCAATGTAGAATTCCGGCAGAGATTTTTCCGCCGGCACTGTCGATATTCTGAGCGAATTCGGATCAAGGCTGGTTATTTTATTTCCGAACAAATCCACTCTGGTCAAGTTCGGTTTCTTGAAGAACGTGTAAGATTGAACCTTGGAAATCAGATTATCGTTCAACAGCAACACTTCGACGCTGTTCGGTATGGAACTGCCAGTTATCTCGGTCAATTTATTAGAACTGGCGTCGATGGTGCTGAGAGACAGACTCGATTCTATTTCGAAATAATTACCCAGTTCTTCTATTTGGTTCGAATGTATGTCCAGCCACTGCAGACCGGTCGGTATCAGAGCGTAATCGAACCATTTCAGATGATTGTCGGATATGTTGAGCCATACCAAATGTGGCAACTTGGCGAATAATTCTTCGATATCTGTCAGATAGTTGCCGTCCAGTCTTATCGCCTGCAGATTGATATTGACGTCGAACGCGCCCGATGCGATCTTTTGAATCTTGTTTTTCGACAGGTTCAGTATCTTCAGAGATGGCATCTTTTCGAACACACCCTTGGATATATTGCCGATGTTGTTTTCCGTAAGCCTGAGGCCGTACGTTGACTTCATTTCGGGAAATGTCTCGTTCGTTATCGTGTCTATGTGATTTTCACCCAAATCTAGCGTTTCTAAATTTGGAACGTTGTTCAGAACCTCGGGTACGTTCAAAAGTTTGTTACCATTCAAATGCAAATCTTTCAAACTCGACGAGTTTCTCAAAGCTTCCGGATGAATCCATGCTATTTTATTGTTATCCAAAGACAATAGAGATAAAACGTACAATCCGTTAAACGCGTCTCCGTCGATTCTCGTTATTTTATTGTTCGAAATTATGAGCGTGTGCAGGTTGTAAAGTGCGGAGAAAGTATTTTCTGGAATAATTTCGATTTGATTATCGTTCAGTCTCAATATTTGTAAACTGTAAAGATCTCTGAATAGGGATTGTTCGAGTTTTGCGACTTTATTGTAGGAAATATCGAGCACTACGAGTCTAACGAGTCCGGTAAAAGTACCAGCGTTTATCCAATCGGTAGTCAATTCATTGTGCGATAAATCAAGAACAAGCAGTTGTGTCAGTTCATTCAACAGACCCGGCGCCAGAACGTTTATCGTATTATTTTGTAAATACAATTCTCGAATATCTCTTGTGTCCGAAAATAATTCGGGGGGTAGACTGACTAGTTTGTTATCGGATATTTTTAAAATGTTCAAGGCGACAAGTCCCTCTAACGCACGGTCCGCAATATTCGACAATCCGTTTCCTTGAAGGTATAATTTTTGTACTCGCGACAACCCGGAAAATTGTCCACTCTGCAATCTGTCTATTTTATTTCTAGATAAGTCCAACAGTCTCACGTTCGCGTTGCACCGTTCCGAAGGATTGTTGGAGAAACGGAAATCGGACACTTCGCGCAACCTATTTCGTGTCAAATTCAACACCTGTAAATTATACAGGGGACACAGCACTCCCGGTGGCAAATTCCACATGTTATTCTCTCCCAAGTCCAGCCGTTCGAGGTTCCTAAGCTCCTCGGAGAAGGCGTCCGGCGATATTTCCAGAGCCATCGCCGACCAGTCCGTGTTATGAGTACGAACAGTCAGGTTACGGAGTTCTTTCAGCCCTTTAAAAGCGCCGTCGGATAGGTTTCCTATTTTGCAGTATTCTATCGAGAGTTCGCGTAATTCGACGAGAGGTTTGAAGCTGCCGGCGCTGAGCGAGCTTTGAAAAAAGAGCCCGTCGCTGCATTCCAGCCGAAGTCGTACCGTGTGTTGAGGCTGTATCACGCTGAAGTTGGTGTTCTCCAGTTCGCTGTTGATGGTGCGAAGTCTACACACTAAAGCCACGTCGTCCTCTACGTCCGAATCTACGACAACCCACTTGCACTCGTCTGGCGCCTGATAACGTAACGCTTTGCTGAGCGACGCCGATAGCACCCCGAAGACCGCGCCAAACAGTACCGCACACACGACGGTGGTACCCATGTCTAGGTACCGACGACGCACTGATAGCTACTCCGATGTAAGCCGCGTCACGAGCGATATCTTGTAGCATGCCGTTACCGTCTCGATCGCAGCCCGGTGCTTGACTGCGTTCGCCAGCACACAAGGCCACGAACTTCTCGTTCTCGTCTCCCTCTTCTCTGTTCTCGCCCGCTTTAATGTGCCTCTACGAGCGTATTGCGCCCCCTCCACCCTCCGCGCACCTTCGAACGACGCGTTCTTTCTCGCTTGTCGAGGTATTCTTGTTCTTGGACTGCGGTACCACGGAGGAGCGCTCTCCGCTGACGGTTTTAAGCTTATAAAACGTAATTCGCTTATCGAAAATGCACTTCTTAATTTTCGCGAACCGATACTGCTCTGAAAAATCGAACGAAGCTGTGACATTGCGTTTTACGGAATTGAACGATCGTCGTTTATTTCAGTACTTATGGCATTTGTTTCACTTGTTGAATGTCACGCAATTGTCGAATTGCGGTTAATTTTATCGGTTTAAAGCTTGGTTAATAACGTCACCAAGTTCTCTGTTAGAGCAGTGAGTAAACTGTGATTTTAACTATCGCGGAAATTGAAAAATTCACTTACCAGAATTGTTTTATTGTTTCCAGAAAACATTTCAGTGTTTACGTAATTTTTTGTTCGTTTATCTGAGCAATAGAAATTGAGTTTTTCACGGATAATATTCGATAAGTGAGCAATTCAATTAATTTCAAGATATAAGTGTAAAGCAATTTCGCCAGTATATTTTTATTTTCCGAAAAACATCGATTCGATTCAAGAAATATTTTTATTCTTATTCACGTATTTGTAATATTTTCGGAAATTGAACAGAGGTTTTGAATTACTGAAAGCATTTTTTATAATCTTGAGTTTATTTTAGAGTTCAAAAACGTTTGACATAGGTATTTAATATTTTCTTTCAAAATTCAACAAATGCGTAGGTACTAAAGTAAAATCACCCCATATCGTGTTAGATAAATCATAACAATATTGAATATGAGATGAAAAATTCCACTATTGTGTTCTTTTTTTATGAGATTTTAAGATTATCGAAAAAAATGTCAAAAGCTATGATTTTTTAAATTAACAGAGATTTATGCTTCTCAATTCCTTTTTTTTTTCTTTTTCATTGGCTTGTGTATTTTCTGGATGATCCTGTGGAAATCGGACGAAAACGAGAATATTCAAATTGAACTGTCTGTATTATACAAATAGCTATTTAGTCAGAAGTAAGTTTTGCAATAATATTCTTGCTTCTTGCAACACACGAATCCATAAATTCATAGATTTTTAAAGAAATAGTGAAGCAAGAACAATTCAGAATAATTATACTGCTATTATGAATAACTGTTCACCAAACCGAAATTAATAACCGTTTTTTGTATGTGCAGAAACTGAACGCAATGCTTAACATTTTCCTATTTACCTTTCACTGTACACAGTAATAAGAGTAATTAAATAAGAGGTCTGTGATTAGTTATTTATATAGGAAAATTATAAAATTCATATATATATATATATATAAAGGTATATATATATATATATATATTATATATATATATATATAATATATATATATTAATATATAAGTATATATATATATATATATATATATATATGAATATATATATATATATAAAGGTATATATATATATATATATATATATATATATATATATATATATATATATATAATATATATATATATATATATATATATATTATATTATTCGAATTGTTGTTGCCTGTGATTTATTTTTAATCTCTTGATAATTATTAGCAATAACAGGCTGGTTGAATCTTAAAAAACTCGATTTAATTAATAAGTTGACGTTTCACTATGACATTTATAGTTATTCAAAACTTTTGAAAAAAATTGAAATTCTTTGACATTTATTGACTTTGAAAAAATTGAATAGATAAGATTGATCTGTCTTGTTAAAAAAATTCTTTCAGTCTAATATTAACATTCAAAATTTTATTATTAGAAGGCAAGGGAAACTACAGAAACCTTTACCTATGTAATGTTCGAAAATAATAATAATAGGGTAATATTTATTGAACAGAAAGAAAGTAGTCACGGGAAAATATTAAAAAAGTAGAGTAGAAGTATCGGTATAGAACGTTTATATGGAAGCAGCCGTTGACACGTGTTTCGGACTCTTTGGTCCTCATCAGAACGGCTTAGCTAAGTATTGGATTGAAAATTTGGAGATGAAAATAGTTTAATAAATAAAATCCTCTGTTATGTTTCTGAGATCTCTCGGATGGAATTAATCGCCTCCGTGGCAAAGTTTGACCAAATCTCCCATACCGGAGAGTTCAAACAATAAACCACAAATAAGTGATTTTCTTCCATAACAGAGGATTTTATTAACTAATTTCATCTCCAAATTTTCAATCCAATACTTAGCTACGCCGTTCTGATGAGGACCAAAGAGTCCGAAACACGTGTCAACGGCTGCTTCCATATAAACGTTCTATACGATAATTCTATTCTACTTTTTTAATATTTTCCCGTGACTAATTTCTTTCTGTTAAATAAATAGTACCCTATTATTATTATTTTCGAAAACATTACATAGGTAAGGTTTCTGTAGTTTCCCTTGCCTTCTAATAATAACAATTTTGAATGTTAATATATAGACTGAAAGAATTTTTTAACAAGACAGATCAATCTTATATATTCAATTTTTTCAAGTCAATAAATGTCAAAGAATTTTCAATTTTTTCAAAAGTTTTGAATAACTATGAATGTCATAGTGAAACGTCAACTTATTAATTAAATCGAGTTTTTAAGATTCAACCAGCCTGTTATTGCTGATAATTATCAAGAGATTATATATATATATATATATATATATATATATATATATATATATATATATATATATATATATATATATATATATATATATATATATACCTTTATATATATATATATATATGTATATACAGTTATCATGAAAGTTTGAGTTCTTATTATAAATATTAAGGGGTGTATGGTTACGACGGTTGATTTTTTGAAATTTATCTCATTTTTTACCTAAAACTCGTAAATCGTCGATCTAAAAATTTGATTGATATACATTCTTGAAGGAAATCGAATTTCCTACGAAAAAGCTTTCCTAGTAAGTTGACCAGAAATATAAATATTCTTATTGATCTAAATACTCATCTTGAAGGAAATTCAGTACTCTACATTCTACAAAAAAGGTTATGTAACCTTCATTGAATACACTACTTTTAAAGTTAGTCGACGTTGCGGTTAAATTTTTTTTTGCGTTGAATAGAAGGATTGCATTTAATGATTTTTGACGTAAAAAAAAGGAATGTTACTTTTGAACTTAACTTCAATGTCGAATAACTTCAAAAGGAGTGCATTTAATTTTTCGTATATATTATATATATAGTATTGAATTTCCTTAAAGAATAAGTATTCTGATCAATAAAAATACTCATATTTCAGGTAGTTACAAAAATCCAAAATATCAACAAAATATTGAAGAAATAAATCAATGTTTAAGGCATGGTTACAAGGAAATAGCTCGTTTTACGTCAACTAACTAGGAGAGTTTTAGGTAAAAAAATGCGATTACTGTTAAAAAAACGATACACCTCTCAAAGTATATAGTAAGAGGTGAAACTTTCATGATGAATGTTTGTATATATATATATATATATATATATATATATATATACAGGGTTGCGATAAAGTATGGAACCAAGTAAATATCTTTCGAACGAAAAGGAGAATATTCATGAAATTTTGCAGGTAAGTCCAATGGCGCAAAATGCATCTGATGTATGATTTTTTGTTGATAATATACTTCTGGTTGTACCGGAAATAGACCCTAAGTCGCTTATTTTGAATGAGATATCCTATATATTATTACATTTTTGGATTCTACTTAACATTCTAGGCAGATTCTATGCATCATGTCCTATACCTAAGTCTAAGCGTTTTTGATATATTTAGGTTTTTATGTCAAAAACGACGATTGCAAGCCCTAATATAATTATCAATTGTTCCTATAAGGAAGCCTTTTTTACTTACTTTGGGTTAGATTCCTTGTTGAAAAGTACTCACTCTAATAGATTTTGAATGATATTTGGATAACTAGTTATACAGGGTGTGCAAAAAATGAGATTGAGAAAACTGACAAAAATCAATTTTTTTCGAATGGAAACCCGCCATTTTCTTTATTCTGTAGTATTAAGCATTTAAAAAGAAGGTAACTTTGTATGAGGTTATCTTCACCTAAAATTTGAAGTTTTCGAAATATTGCTAATTTGATATTTTTATATGGCAATTTTGCATTCAAGCGTTAAACAATTAGATCTAGGATAGCGACGATCGTGTTTGACATTTCAAATCATCGTTATACTCGTTTTTTACTTACTACATATGCATACACACAACATCAATTTGTTTATCTGAACTTTTTTTTACGGTAATGTAAAAAACTCAAAAGAAGTTGAATTGATATTTGTCAGTTTTCTCAATCTCAGTTTAGATGTTATTTTTTGCACACCCTATATGACTAGTTATCCAAATATTATACAAAATCTATTAAAGTAGGTCCTTTTCAACAAGGAATCTAACCCAAAGTAAGTAAAAAAGGCTTACTTATAGGAACAACTGATAATTATATTAGGGCTTGCAATCGTCGTTTTTGACATAAAAACCTAAATATGTCAAAAACGCTCAGACTTAGGTATAGGACATGATGCATAGAATCTGCCTAGAATGTTAAGTAGAATCCAAAAATGTAATAATATATAGGGTATCTAATTCAAAATAAGCGACTAAGGGTCTATTTCCGGTACAACCGGAAGTATATTATCAACAAAAAATCATACATCAGATGCATTTTGCGCCATTGGACTTACCTGCAAAATTTCATAAATATTCTCCTTTTCGTTCGAAAGATATTTACTTGGTTCCATACTTTATCGCAACCCTGTATATATATATATATATATATATATATATATATATATATATATATATATATATATATATATATATATATATATATATATATAGATGTGTGTATATATGTATCTTTATATAGGTATACTTGATTTTGATTAGTTTTGGAGTGTGAAGAGCTATTCATGAACCATTAATTTTTAGTATATATTCTTATTTTTATTATATTTGCGAAGACAGAATTGCCGTGAAAAGTGAGATCTGGGCTTAAATTTATGTGGTACCATATATTAAGTTTCTAGGCATAAGATTTCGTTAATTCATCATCCAAATAACAGATAAATGAGTGTGTATGCCTTTCAAAACTATCGGATCTATGGCAAAATGTCTGCCAATGTGATCGATTCTCTTGCCTGATCGCCTGTTGAAGTCACCGGGAAGGCCCTTTCGACTCGACGACAGAGAGGGGAAGCGTCTGTATGCGTTAGTTATGAACGTTTTCGTACCGTAGATATAAAATCTGCAGCCGCCGTTTCGGTCGCTTTAATTGGTCTCATCGCGGCCGGTATAGTCATCACAGAATATGGCCTTTTTTTGTCGGAACGATCTTGCGGAGTCCGGTTTTCTAATATTCTCGGGAAGTGTCAGATTGATCAATATCAGCAATAAGAGTACTGCGAGCTGAATAATTTGCCAATCAGCGATTATCAGATGTAAATTTTCAGTCGTTAAACCCGTTAATTAAGTTAATGATTTATTTTTTTGTTTGTTTGAATATGATAGAACAAAAGGAACACGCACATTATATTAGCATGCCTGCGTCCTTTCTTGTAGCATTATTATTTATTTTAGTTGATTTGGATCTTATCTTATGACGCAAATGAACATGTTATTGGGTAGGTACCACTGAATAATGAAATTTTTTCAGATGACATTTTCAAAATTACTTCAATAATAATTCTCAGCTCTAGAAACGAATAAAATATGGGCCTACTTATACTGAAAATATGAGAGATGTCACGGAACGAACTGAAAAATCTTAACAACCTTTGTGAGCAATTGAATGAAAAAAATCAGAGTCGAGACCAAATTGAAACAATTTAAAACAGTGATCTTTTCACTGTGTGTGTGAAACAAGATGGATAGAAAGACCCGAAGCCATGTTGACGTTCATGGGACACCTTCCTGCACTTCCCACTGTTCTAGAAACTATTGCTAGTGCAACGGAAGTTGATAGTATATTATTCAACGAGCGGTAATGTAGGTCATAACTCACGCAGATGAAGTTTGCAGCACGAGCTGCAAGCGAGTGCTGTAATTCATCAATGCATTTGCTTTCCTACACTCTATTTTATCAGGGTTTTTAATCAGTGTAGTAATGTTGGCTGAGGTACTTGGAGTAACTTTACCTTTAGCTTGCGAACTCCAAGCAGAATACATGGATGTGCTGAAAGCTTCGCAGCTTGTAGAAACTACAATACAGGTCATTCAGGAAGAACGAGACAACAGCACTAACATATTTGAAGCGCTTTATAACAAAGTTGCTAAGTTGGTGGAAGAAATGGGCACAGTAATTCAAATGCCTAGGATAACAGCTCGACAAGGAAACCGATCTAATGTACAGAGAGAGTCTGCTGAGGACTACTATCGCATGACAGTCTACATCCCGTTTCTTGATTTCATTATAAATGAACTGACGTCAAGGTTCCCCAAGAAGGAGCTGGAATGCGTAGGCAAGCTGCAACTCCTTGTTACCAGATCTGAGGGATGCCTACATTAGTGACATTCTTCAAGAGACGATTAAATATAAAGAAGATTTGCCATGCTTTTCAGCTTTGAAAGGTGAGCTGCAAATTTGGAAGTCAAATCCCGAAAATAAGATGCCTAAACATCCGGCGCAAGCTTACAAGTTTGCCGATTCTCTCCCAAACATTAGAGTATTAATAGTATTAATTTAGTTGTAGTGCACTCTTCCTGTAACTACCTGTACAGCAGAGCGAACCTTTTTTGCATTGCGTCGTTTAAAGACATATCTACGCAGCACAATGACTGAAGAGAGACTGAATGGCTTGACTTTTCTGCACTTACATCAGGATATTTCCAACGTAATGAAAGCTGAAGAAGTGTTGGACGTTTACATACGAAAGCACAAGAGAACATTATCTTTGAAGGTCCTTAAATAATATGAATGTCAAAAATATTATGTACGGTATTTAATAAGTTTGATTAATGAAAAGTCATTATCGTGTACTTTATAATTCATTATGCCTGTACCTGAACAGCTTTTCACATAATGGTAATGATGGCAAGGGGTATTCTTAATAGACATTTTTTACTTAGTTATAATACAATTTTTAACACTAACTTCTTTTTTTAAATATTTGTTCCTGAAAACTTTCATCAAGTAAAAAACCTAGTCACTGCTTCATGGAGTGGTATACCGGTATAATATGCCCTCAGACTCTCGGAGTCGTAAACTGCGCCACCCCCAAAACAAAATTCTGGATCCACCGCTGTATATATATATATATATATATATATATATATATGAGTATATTAAAAAATTTGTTTCCTTCAATTATTGATTTCCATCCCTGATTATGGTTGTACGAATTTAAAGTAGATTATTTGTAGAAACTATGAATAATTTTCTTTTTTGAAATCATACTTAATTTATAGATAATAAAAAATCAATTCTCTCTTCAATCCAGAATTACCACAAATCAAAGTATACTTATTGTAAATTGAGGGATTTAGATGGTGATCATATTCAGCAACGTTTCATTAGGAAATTATATAATGATATTCTGATAAAATTTGAACATATGAAAAAAATCTAACCGTTGAATCAAAGAGAGATAGTAGATAGGATGATGAATGTTCATACCTACTGAATTGTTTGTTGTTTAATTATTGTGAAAATTAATACTACTGAGTGGAACTATCAAAAAAAGAGAAGAAAAAATTTTAGTGGTAAGAAAGTATTTTGTTTTGAAAGAAATTTGAGTCTACATATTATATAAATGATCAATGATCGTAGATATTTATTTTGAAGTGATGAGTAATGAATTGACATATGTCATAGAAGTAATTAATGTTTGAAATGTAACATTTTTGTGTAGCACATTTGTTTAAATTTTAACAATAATAGCCTTTTCAGGCCTGAAGAAGCAGATGGAAAATTTCTACGAAACGTAGCTGAATAAAAACACCGTATTAATCCATTTTATAATTACTTTGTCCTAAATCTTGTATCTATCATTTGAATTTTTGAAGAAAAAGGGAGAAAACCAGGCTCCTACAAATGTGCAACTGTCACACTGAAAAATTAAAATTTTAAATGATAAATTATTTGTTCAAACGGAAACTCAACTCCTGTAAGTGAAATATTATTTTATCAAATGTTCAAGCTTCTAATTATTTAATGTCTTGTACCGCTCATGATAATAAGATAAAGCTCGTGCAAAAAAACAATCATTTGTTTTATTGCTGCTATCCCAGTAACATATAAATTACTAAAATAATTCAGCAAATATATCCTTTTCAATTATATATACTTATATATATATATATATATATATATATATATATATATATATATATATATATATATATATATATATATATATATATATATATATATATATATATATATATTTATATATATATATATATATATATATATATATATATATTTATTCATTTATTTGAATTGTTGTTGCATGTGAACTATTTTTAACTTTTTGATAATTATTAGCAATAACAGCCTTGATGAATCTTGGAAAACTCGATTTTATCAAAAAGTTTACGTTTCGCGACGACATTCGTGACTTTTTCAAGAAAAAAGTTTTGAAAAAGCCACGAATGTCGTGGCGAAACGTAAGCTTTTTAATAAAATCGAGTTATATATATTAACTTTTTAAACGGGAACGCAGTCAGTTTGATTTAAGAAATACTCTTTATACGGTGAGAGGTTTCGGAATTGCTTTATTTCTTCTTCAGTCACTCTAAAATATGATAACAAAAATGTATCAAAATTACATAGAATCAACAAGAATATTAACTTATCATGTATGCGAGGTTAACAATCATAATTTAACATATTCTAACTTAGGACAACTGAACCATTCTAATACTCTTGAAATGACTCCAAAAAACTACTTCCTCGAACTTAAAGATTTCAAACAATCTATACCTTCCGGTTGAAATGACCGCAATACTCACTGAACTTAAAAAACTACAAAACATTAGTCTCTATGATATATGTCATATTTCCTGTGGGAGGTGATGTGTTTTGCAGCACATTGAAAAATTCTTATTTCCGTCGACCTCTAAATAAAAGCTTACTTTAACGTACACGAAATTGATCAACAATGACCCATTTTAATGTGCAATTTCTCCTATTTTAATGTATGATTGTCATGGGCAACCAAACACAGAAGTATTCAGCACGGAATAGTTGAACTATTCTGTGTCTGTACTGTTATTCCACAGAGAAAAGGAATTCATAATTCAAATCGAAAAATTGAACTCTATAAAAAATAAAGTAGAACCTGCGGAAAAAATTTCATGCAATAATCGAAAGTAATTAACACTTCAGATTCCACCAGTTCCACATATTCCTTATCGGATATTGTAGGTAATGTGAACTATTCAGAATGTCACATGTCTAATATTCCATCTATGAATTTCTCAAATTGTTCCATCGGGAGCATAAATATAAATATATCGAAATGAACATAGAAATTTATATTGTGTCAAATGTATCTGTTATGCAAAATAAAAATTTATTTCAATCAATAATTTATACTCAATTCATGATGAGGTCGACGGAAAAATCTTGTAATAAACTCGTTCATTAATGTAGCGATTAATGGTCTCGAACTATTAAAATATCTCAACCATTAATCGCTATCATTAATAAACTAGTTTATTAAATAACTATTTTTATTCTATATTCTGATGTTCATATAATTGTTTTGACAAAGTGATGGAACTATCCTGGTCAATCCGTTAAAAGTAATCTATCTATTCCTTATCATGTCTTGTTTAAATATTCGTTCTGTATTAAGAGTGTTCGTGTATAACAAACTTAAATTCTGGATGTCTGTTTTCACATAGATTGATTTCGGTTCAGTTTTAATGAATACCATTTCGAGAAAATTACGTTTATAAGTATTTCTTTCACTCCCCAATAATTTATATATATATATATATATATATATATATATATTTATATATATATATATATATATATATATATATATATATATATATATATATATATATATATATATATATATATATATATATATATATATATATATATATATATATATATATATATATATATATATATATATATATATATATTGCAATATCCTAAATTGATTGAGAGATTATTCTGCAGGCATTGTCATAAGATTTTTTCTCAAGTAAAGATAAATGCAGAACGGAAGATATATAACATCGCCCACCTTCACCCTCGTCTGCCGCGATATGCAATCTCCTAAGATCGTATAACTCTATCTCGGCCGTTTTCGCATAATCGAAGCCGTTCATCGATCCGATCGAAATTTACATTTCGCTCGCACGCCATCGGAACAATCCCAAAGCCCGTTGTCGAAATTTTGGACCAGACACGGTTCTCTCCCTTGGATCCCCTTAATTCGCCTTCCGTTCGCCACATGCGAAAGTCCGCACGAAAGCGAACGGCTATGTAAAATTTGCATTCAAACGGGCGATGAAAATATCATAACAAATGACACCAGCAGGCTCCTTTTATTTTACTAGCGGCCCGCACCGGCCACGCACTGGTATTTAGCAAAAAATTCAAAATTAAAAGATATAATACAAGCACATAAACTCTTCAATTTGACCATTCCTTAGGGAGCCGACCGCGCGTGTGAGCACTTCATTTCTTGACATTGACTCCTTTCCCGTACGGCTCGTACCCCAGTGACGCCTACATTGCATAAGGTGCTGCTAGGGTTGCCAACCCTCCCGGATTTCCCGGGAGACTATGATAATAATGGTTATCCCCACGACCTGCCGGGTTACAATAATTTCTCCGGTTTTTCTGACGTAACCGTCGCTCTAACAAAACTTCGATCTTTAGTGATTATGATTTATGGTGGATAACGTCAAATTTTAGCTACCGCTCGAAAGCAAAGTAAATATATATTTAAAATTGATTGACAATTTTTTACACCCCCTAATCGACTTCTTAAAATTCTCCCGGGTTGGTCCTTTCGAGAGTTGGCAACCCTAGATGCTGCCTAGCTAGCTGAGCAGGGTGAGCGTCTATCACGCAACTTTTTTCAAATACTCCTACTTACATTTTAAACTCGTGATATCTTTCGAATGGAATGTCCGAATTGAATAATTCAAAACGTTATGTGAAGATATTGTAGCAGTCTTGAGATGTGTTTTGAAAGGCGATCGTTTCAATGCAGGCGGTATGCCTAGTTTCATGGACGGATAAATTCAATATTATAATCAAAAACTATGTAATATTTTTCATTATATATAAGCATAAAGTATAAATATTTATGTAAGTACAGAAATATTCGTGGGAATATTATATTGAAGATCTGATTTTATAGAAGAGAATTCATTATAATTTTTACAAATAATCTACTACCTAGATATATGGGATAAAAAAAATATTAAAGGAAACAATTCCTTTAATATATTTTTATATAATATATATATATATATATATATATATATATATATATATATATAGATAGATATATATATACCTATGTATATATATATATATATATATATATATACTATATATATATACCTATATATATATATATATATATATATATATATATATATATATATATATATTCATTGTTTGTATTGTATGTTATCGTGATGATTATTTTATCAGAAGGTTTGTTAGTTATAAATTAATTAGTTTCGATTTGATCTCGAAGTAATATATAAATACACTCAAAAGTTGGTAATTTATTTCATCAATACTTATATAATATAACAATACATAATGTATAGCTAAAGAAACTTCGTTCAAACCGGTTGCTCCATGACACCTTCTTCTTTTGTGACCGAACTTTTGTAAAATGTATCTGTAGAAACTTCGCAGAATACTTTCATAACGTAAAGACTAATTTAAAAAGTTCATAACCTGTTTTCCAAGTTTCCACTATAAATTTGAGTTATTTTTGAAAAAAATTTAGTCAAAATTATATGACCATATATACGCATAATATGGTAATAATAGCTTAACTCAATTTTTCAAAAAATGTTTAAAATTTACACTGGATACTCTTGCAGAATAGGTTATGAATTTTAATTAAGGCAGTTTTACAAAAGTCGTAATGGTTGTTGGTTGCGGTGTTGACGATTAGGTATCTACTACTTTATTGTTTAACTAATGATATGAAAAGAGTTTCCAGTTTCGCTGGTTTTCAAAAACAAAATTTTTTTGATTGTTTTTACTTGACTATTTCACTCATTCCATTTTTAGTGAGGAAGTTTCCATAGCAACTCTCGTTTCACAGCGATAAAATATGCAAGCCGGCAAAAAAAAGCAAGTTCATCGATGATATTTTGACATTTCTCACATTCACAGATAGCTTAAGAAATGATTACCATAGAGAAAGCAAACAACGTTTAGTTAATCTATGATGAATACTTATTTCTCAAATAGCGCAATACGTGTCAAAAAGTAGATTGGGGAATTCCATAGAACCAGTTCACGGAATTTCTTCTTAACAGAAACTATACCTTCGATAGAGAAACGACTCCACAAAGATTGGCAGAAATATTAGACCATTATTCTTTCAATATGAAGAAAAAATTCGGAGAAGATTATAAAGAATCCTCAGTGAAGTCTTCATAGAATACCACAACACAGATGATTCAAATCAGCTCATGACATTCTTTCCAAAATCACGAGCCGTCAGGCGAAGGACAAATGTCCTTCGAGAAATTGCCTAGGCAACAAACTTTCATATTACAATCGGAAAATTTTGCCGGCACAATTTCATCTCTAGTGGTATTATATATGAATATCTACTATAACCGATCGTTCGCAAGGAGAAAATGATTCAAACATGGCCATTGAATTAATCGAAGACATAAACGTAATTTGTGTCAGTTAGCTGCTATAACTATACTTGATCATTTTCCAGAGCATAATAGTTCGAAAACGATCCTCTTTAATATTAAGTTGAAATCGATATCATTATAGTAATCATAATCATTAAAACATTATCTTCTTTGTGACAGCAAAAACTAGAAGAATAAATTTCTCATGCAATTGATCATTAGGAATCAAATAGTGAATGATTAATTTTAAAATATGTTCTCGACAAGCAGTCACTATTCGAAGTAATATTTATGAATGATTAAAAGAAAACTAACTAATTATATACAATATGTGAGCATGAAAATTTCAATATGATCTTACTATATTACGCACAATTAATAATTTAAAAACCTCAAGGTTAATATACAAGGATACATTATGCCAATGGAGTATAATAATTTATAATATATATATAATAAAAATAGTTTTCTATTAAGTCATTTAATTCCACTAAGTTCCAGCCTCTGCTAACCTAACATATTCATTCTTGGAAATTTCTTGGAATTCCAGATGGCTACACTTGTAAAATTCACCTTTAGTATTTAGTATAGGGTACTATTTATGGAATAAATCTGTATATTAACCTTCTATAGAACTGATACCATAAATTTTTGAAATAAGGTACACAAAAATTTGTAGTGAGATAGCCGCCATTATTGATAATTTCAAAGGCAGGCTACACACGGACGTCGATGTTTTAATACATCGACGTGCATTCAAAAACGATCAACCAATAACGTGCTACTTGATTGCGTACACACGTACGTACAAAACCATCATTTTTTTCAGTCTGCTAAAATATTTGGCCAGATGTCTGAGCAGGAGGAAAATTAAGCTCTGGTGGCAGTGGCGTGTACAAAGAAAGAGGAAAATGAAAATCGTCTCCGAATGTGGTCCTAAGGTTGGTTTCTAAAACGAAAACATTTTTCACACATTCACCTGTTAGAAAAATGGAGGTTAGAACTAGAGGACTCTCGTAATTACGTAAGGATGGACGAATAAACCTATTCGTAACTCTTGGACATGGTTATTCCATTAATAAAACGTCAAGACACGATGATGAGATTGGCAATAACTGCAGAAATCACTGTAAGAAGTTACCAAGATTTGAAATTCACTACTTTAATATCTGCGAAAACCTCACCGCATCACTTCTCTTCGAGATAAAAATTTTTCATTTCATCTCCGAAACCCACCAAAGAAGACTATTGATTTTAGCGACAACTGTACTTTTTGTAGCATTTGTTGAATGATTTGCAGTTTTTCTATCAATATTTTTTATTCTTATTTTTTTTATTTCGGTCTAAATAGATCTTTGAGTTTGTCTGCCACAAGCAGGGTAGGTCCCTATACAACTCCACAAATTCCCGTAGAAATTCCCAGGACATTTTTCTGCAGTCAGACACAATGATGAAACTATCTGCGAACAATTTTAGTAAATATCATACAAATTCATGAAATATTTAACTCATTATTTTAAAAACCTACTGATGCATCAGTAACAAATTATTTCATAAACTCAACCGCCGCTACTGCTTTAAAAACGCACAATCCACGGTAATTTGCATCCACACGTAGAGACTTGAATGCATTCGTTGGAATGCGCATCCAAAAATTCAAACGATTCCTGAAAACATTAACCCCGGCATTCTTCCGGATTGTGCGTTCAAAAACGTGCTTTTTCTGCATCCACATAAACGTTATTGGTTGCACGTTTTTGGATGAACGTTGATGTATTTAGACATCGACATCCATGTATAGGGTCTTATGCCCGATTTCACCAACTAAATGTTAGGAAGTTCCTAACTAACATCGACGTCCGTGTGTAGGAGCCTAAAGAAGAAAATGATTCAGAAACTACCTTCAGATAAGTCGAAACACCGAGAAGATTAGGTCATTTGAAAACAGAGTATCATTCGAAACCAATCTTCTTTCAAATAGTTGATAGTTTTCGACTAATTTATTTAATTCCACCGAGATCCAGCCTCCGCTCCTCTAACGACATTAATCTCTCTGAATTCCCATCGCCACCGGTAATTGCGACCGCTTTTCCACATATCTCCCTATTTCGCAGTGCGGGCACATCCCGCGCCTCCTCGTTATTGGCCAATTAATAACTGCGCAGCGGAATCCAACTACATGAAAAAGCCATCTTTGGGCGAATATTAAAACATCCCTGCGTTTGCACGGCCGCTTCGAATAGGCCAGTTAAGATAGCCGTAATGGGCAATCATATTTTAAAGTGGCGCGGTTGCCTCTGCCCGAGTGCAACTTCTTGTTTCGGCCTACTTCCATGCATGCCGAACGATTGAGGCTAACAAATGGGCACTTTCCCCTAGTTCCTTTCATATAATAATACAGGTTGTTATAAGGATAATAAAGAATCTATGCAGCTTCAATTTAATACATTCTTGAAATTCTGAATCGATGATTTAAATTAAAATAAAATGCTTGAGTAGCAGAGCTCCATCACTAATGTTGTAATTCTCGCGTGAAGTGCATAGCGACGAAAAAATTATTCATTTCATTGAAAAGGCAAGCTTTGATAGCAAATCGTAATATTTTTGATAATTTGATAATAATTTCTTTTATCAAAAATAAAATTGCGTCGCGTAGGTAGGTACTGATAGCGCAGCAGGTCGAGATGCGATTCGAAGGGAATAGTCTTTGCGAAGTGCAGCGTGCTTGAGGACAAGAGTAGAAACCCACAAAAGATCGTACTACAACAGAAACTCAATTTACGTACCAAATTTCAACCCTCTTACTCAATCTACAGAAGCTTTGGAGTTGAAAAAATTTCCATAAACCACAATAAATTGAGAAATAACTACGTCAAAATGGCGGTGTTTGGAAAAGTTGATCCAAATTTTGATAATTTAGATCTGTATCGTTTGTTTTAATGGGAGTCGCTGGAGATGCCAATGTGTACCTGGAAATATATATATATATATATATATATATATATATATATATATATATATATATATATATATATATATATATATATATATATATATATATATATATATATATATATATATATATATATATCTAATATATAAAATTCTCGTGTCACGGTGTTAGAAGTTAAACTCCTACGAAATGGCTCGACCGATTTTCATGGAATTTTGTGTGCACATCGGGTAGGTCTGAGAATCGGCTAACATCTATTTTTGATCCCCATAAATGTTAAGGGTGATCCATTCCTTAATTTATTATTTTTATTTTTCAGACAAAATTTTCTGTTCTATCTTTTTATGATACAGTATTCAAAAATACATGCAACCCTACATTTTCACCCATCTACGCTCAACCCCTATTTTTTATTTGTTAAATTCCTTCGAAATGGCTCGACCGATTCTCATGGAATTTTGTGTGAAAATCGGACAAAATCTATTATATATTTTCATCCCCCTAAATGTTTACCCCTCAGTTTTTTATTTTATTTTTCGAACAAAATTTTCTGTTCTATTTTTTTTATGATACAGCATTAAAATTCAATTCTAAATTTTCACTCATCTACGATCAACTCCTATTCTTTGTTTGTTAATTATGAAATAAAATTTTTTTGGCAATATTTTTATTGCTATTTTGTCATGACTTAGATCAAAAAAAATCATATTACTCTGAATTTTTTACCCTTCTACGATCAACCCCTATTTTTCCATCGCGATTTTAATTTTTTTTTAATTTTATCCACAGATTCGCAGTAGGGTTGCAAGATGGCAATCGAAAATAACAATAGTCGGTCTGAGAATAGGTCGTTATATATTTTTTTTATAACCCTAATTAATAAGGGTGGTTCACCACAAACATTTTTATAAATTTGTACGAAATTTTTTATTTAAATTTTTTTCTGATGTATTGAAAAATACATACAACTCTGAATTTTCACCCTTCTATCAACAACCCATATTTTTTAATTGCCATTTTAATAATTTAAACAAAGTTTGCCGGGTCAAATAGATTGATAAATAGATATAATTATGGATAGGTATATAGTTAGATAGATAGATAGATGATAGATAGTTAGATAGAAAGATAGATAGATAGTTAGATAGATAGTTAGATAGATAGAGATACATTGGCAGATAGAAGGAAAGATAGAAATATTGATAGATGGATAGATGAAAAGATAGATAACTATCTAGATAGTTAGATAGAGATACATCGGCAGATAGATGAATAGATAGAAAGATAGATAGATAAAAATTATTTATATGGCAGAACAACGTTTGCCGGGTCAGCTAGTATATATATATATATATATATATATATATATATATATATATATATATATATATATATATATATATATATATATATATATATATATATATATATATATATATATATATATATATATATATATATATATATATATATATATATATATATATATATATATATATATATATATATATCGGACATCAAAAAAAATTGGGAAATCGTTGTCTAAAAGATCTAAAACAAATGAAAAAAACTATTCCCGTACTTAACTGTTGGTAGTCTACTATTTTCGGAAAAAGTACTATTAACAACGATGTTATTATTTCTAGCCTAATCTGGGAAATACGTTCTTCCTGGACTAGGCCGGAAAAATGCAAATTCCTCAAAAAAAAAGCGTCCTTGACTACTTTCCAGGAGGTTTCCAAAAAAGAAATTTCTCTATATCTTCATTCTAGAGCATATTTTTCTCATTATATTTGGATTAGCATCGATCAATTGGGTTTAACATTAATATATTTAGGGATATTCAAGATGACAAGGATGAAAATTTTAGGAAAATGACATTTCCAATTTTTGTTCCGACTAAATTAATGTTATTATTGAATTACTATTTTCTCACAGGTGTTCTTTCAATTAGAGCGACTTATTCTCTTCTCTCGAGAAAGAGTTGTATTATATTATTCAAATTTAATATGAGAGTTCTTCAAAGGTTTATTGTTTAATTTCTTATTAGTCTTCATAACTTCGATAAGAATTTTATTTAAGGAGTCCCATACTTGAAATGAATCAATAGTATAACAAAAAGTGCACCGATAAATTTGATCCTTCATTTTATTATTCCCAATATATAAGCGGTTAATTTTTGAGAAGGTACTATACATTTCACCACTTTATTTTTCCGAATCAATAGCGATCACATTTTCAATTAGGTTGCTTGGGCCCCTTTATTCCTCCGAATCAATAGAAATTCTTGAATAGGATCTATAGCAGCCATACTCAAACTTTTTTTTTCTTGAGCCACTTTCAGATTTTAGTTGTGTAGTGCGGGCCGCTATCTACATAAATCATATCTGTTATTTAGGTGTTGATAAAAAACCTATTACGTTTAATTGTTTATTCATTATATTGGAAACATTTTAATGTCATCGAAATGAGAGTCGGTTTCTATATACGTTCTTTGCATATTTCATTTTGGAATAAGATGATTCACAAAGATATGTCGATGCAAAACAACGTAAGCAGAATTGGATCACATTTTTTCACAGTCTTGAATTGTTCGGGCACTATTGTCCAACATTCAGCGTACCTACTCCATCTTCTCTCTCGCGTCTTTAAAAATAACTTTGTATCATTCTTCATTTCAATGAACTCGTCAAACAAGTCTGCCTAATTACAACCCAAAACTGAAGCCAATTGTGAAATACTTATCGGCTCTAGGTACGATAATTTTTCTACAAAAAGTAGCAAATGTTTAATTTTTCTTAAATCTCCCTTTAAATTCTTCTGATAGTGGAGATATATAATTCAAAATTATCAAACAGTTTTCTTCGAAAATATCAATACAGTCCAGTGTAACGAAAATTTTGAAGTATTTTGTTTTGAATTTCCTCGGAAATTGAAAAAGTTAATAGGTTAATAGACTTTGGAGCCAAAAATGGGTGGGCCACTTTCAAAAGTCAGGCGGGCCTCATGCGGCCCGTGGGCCGCATTTTTATATCGCTGATCTATAGTATGAGAATAAACCGTTAAAGGCCAGTCAGTTTGACAATTGACAATAATTCCAAAAGTTTTCAAACTTTATTGTAGAGTCCGGAAAGAGATAAAAACAAATTATCAAATTTTGCAACCTTTTGCGAAGTCCGGAACATTGTTAAAAATGCAATAAATCATTATTTGCTGAATTCTTGCGATAAAAATTCTAAATGTTCTGCAAACTTGGAGTCGTGTTAAATAGGTATATTATTACATGTCAAGTTTCAAATTTGCAACGAATTTAACGGTACGGAAAATTTTTTTAAATTCGAAATCACCATTTTTTTTTGATAAATTGACCAAAAAATTTTCAAAAGTTCTGCAAACTTGACAGATACTTTGGAAAAATATACCGAACAGTAGTAATAAATTTACAACTTTTAACGTTGACCGAAACATGTTTATTTATAATTTTATTAATTCGTTCGGGCATGATGGTTTCGAAACAATTACAAACGTTTTGAAACTTAGTTTAAAATTCAGAAAAAATCTGTTCTGATGCATTTGCAACCTTGTACGTATTCCGGAACTTCATGGAATTTGCAAAAATATGATTTTTGGATTTTTGTATTTTTGCAAATTGCATAAAGTTCCGGACCGCGTACAAGGTTCTAAAATTGCAAATGCATCAGAATAGATGTTTTCTAAATTTGCAACCAAGTTTCAAAACTTATGTAATTATTTCGAGATCATCTTTCTCGAAAGTTCCGTTCAACGTAAAAGGTTCCAAATTTATACAACTTCCAAATTTATACAACTTCCGAAGTATCTATCAAGTTTGCAGAACTTTTGGAATTTTTTTGGTCAATTTATCAAAGAAAAACGTTACTTTTGAATAAGAAACGTTCCGTACCCTTAAATTGGTTGCAAATTTGATACGCGATAAGAAATAATATATTTAATACAACTCCAAGTTTGCAGAACTTTTGGAATTTTTTTCACAAACATACAGCAACATTCAATGTTATTGCAATTTTAACAATATTCCGGAATTCGGAAAGGGTTGCTAAATGAGATTTGTTCATTTCTCTATGTAGCATTCACTTGAATAAAGTTCAAAAACTTTTGGAATTATTGTTAGATTTTCGATTTTCCAATGTCTTAACTGACTGGCCTATACCTAAGCAAACGTCTTGGCTACCTGCTATTACCGTGCACAGAAGCGCGCTGAACTACGGAACTAACGAAAAGACCAGCAAATAATATCTCAATGTTCGCCACATTGGCAGACACCGGAACAGGTGCCGCATAGCCACAGAAAGGCAGCACAAATTGATAGTTTCTAATCCTGGCAAATGCCCATTCACGTTACCAGGGCCTTTGTTCGATATTTGCTTCGAAACTGGCCGGCAACCGCTCGCACTCCTCATTCTCTCGAGCCTCTACGGACCCAATATTTACGACCTAACCTCAAGAGACTAAAACACTCTCGAGAATCAATTCCGAATACATCCCATACATAAATACCGGGAGGCGTTGATGCTTCTGCATTTTTCACGGACGGTACGTGGTAACAATGGATAAATTACGCTTGAAATCGGCTTGAAATTTCGTACGATGCTCTGGTAGTACAAGAGAAGGATCCGATGTCGTTCGGATGACCGTGAGGCGGTTTCGAGAAATTATTACTCGCTGAATAGGCGAGTAGAACAGAGAAAAAGTTGTTTTGTGGCGTGAAAATGACGGGTAAAGAAAAAACTGGTGAAACTGGGTCCTTTGGCAGCGATGTAGGACATGCAAGTATCTTATTCTAATATCCGTTTTGATTTTTCGGTTTCCCTGAAAATTTTTTGACAGTTCTAACAACCAGTCAAATTTCATCATTTTGCATCATATGAAATAATTTCACCCAAACATGTCAACATTACACTGATAATTGCGTTCAGTGCAATAATCAATAACTAAGACAACATGATTGAGTTTGACCTCATAATTTTATGACAAATTTCTCAAGCTCGTTCCTTGGTAACAGTTACCAAGTAAGAAGCTTTCGATTGTCATAAAATTATCTCGTCTATTGTCAATGTCCTAGGGATATTTATACTGTAATTTTTTTCATATAATTTTCAACCAATCAGAACGATCATTTTAGTTAAGATACCTTGTATAATTTCGATATAACCTGATTATACATAGAGTAGCTCTACCAATTGAAAATTAACAGGACCGTCAAATTTTGACGTTTATCAGTAACTGCTCAAAAATGAGTCGATTCGGAGATTTTTACTTAATATACTCAATAAATAATCGTATCAAATACAATGCGCACTTCAAAATAAATACGGTTATACATCTCAAACTTTCTGCATAATTACAAATCGTCAGTTTGACAGAATAATCCTTCCGCTTCACAGTCGGATTATTTAGACTGTCAAACTGACACTCTTTGTAATTATGCAACGAGTTATCGATGTGTAACCTGATTATTTTGAAATACTTATAGTATTACTACTGATAATTTAATTAGTTGACACAGAAATGCGAATAGCACTTTTTTGACCTAGGCTGGAGTGAATAGCAAATATGTAAACAAAATTTCAACCTTCAACTCAATCCGCCGAAACTGTAGAGTTGAGCAACTTTTCAACAATCATGGAAAAGAAATATCTATGTAAAAATTTCTTCGCTTGGAAAAATATACCCAAATTTTAATAGTTTAGGTCTGCTTCGAAAACAATCCCTGATACCGAATTTGAGCTTATTTGGTTTGATGCCAGCCGTTGGTGATGGAATTATGTATCAGGAAAATAATATATATAAATATTTATGAATAAATATATATATATATATATATATATATATATATATATATATATATATATATATATATATATATATATATATATATATATATATATTATTATGAATTTTGATTTATTTTTCCCCACGTTGTGGAGCCAATTATTATGAATTTTACCTTATATAGCTTAATTTATTTAATGTTATGAATTTAAATTTTATTTTTTATTAACTCTATTTATATTATCTCAGGGAAGGTTCTCCTACAGGTTACATTGAACTTATTTAAATTCAATATTTATAATAATTCAATGTTGAATTTTCTTTTAATCTATTATTTATAACTTTTATAACAACTTTTATAACAACAACTTGATATTCATATTTTAAATTCTCAAATATTCATTTTCTCTTTTCAATTATTCTCTATCATTCATTCATTCATTTTATATTCATATATACTCTCTATATTATATACTCCTTTTATTTTCCCTGTATTTATTTCTTTTAATAAATAACTATTCTCTGGTTTTTCATTTTCTATTTCATATGGACCTTCAAAAGGAAACATGAGCTTTGCACATTTATTCTTTTCTCTATTTGATATCCTTAAAGCTTTAACTATTACTAAATCCCCTTTTTTAAATTTAACTTTCTTTTTATTTTGTTTATTCATTTTTTAATATATTTTTCAGCATTCCTTTTTAATTTAATATTTACATTTTCAATAATTTCATCATAATTAATATTTATATTGCTTTTCCATTTTCTATATGGTTGTTCTTTTTTCATAAGTACTATTGGACTAATTTCTGTTATAGTATTTGGAACTAAATTTATATAATTTTCAATTTCATTTAATTTCTCCTTCCAATTATTATGATTTTTCATTACTGAAATTCTTAAAAACTTAATTATTTCTTTTATATATCTTTCTGCAGGATTAGCAGCGGGATGTCTAATACTTGTATAATTTAATTCTATTACATTTTTCTTACAAAATCTTTCAAACCTATCATTTCTAAAATATGTAGCATTATCTAATATACATTTCTTTGGGTTACCAAATTCTTTTATATATTCATTTATCTTTCCTTTAACTTCATTCACTGTAGTTCTTTTACATGGATATAATTTGATAAATTTTGAAAATATCTCTACTATCACTAATATATGATGAAAATTATCTGGAGTAGAAATTAAATCACTTAGAAAATCTATTGCAATTATATCTAAAGGATTACTTGCTATTATACTTTTTGACAAACACCTGTTTACTATATTTTTATTTTTACTTAATTGACATATCCTACATTTACTAGTTATATTTTTAGATATTACTTTATCTTTCTTCATTATATAATTTTCCCTAAATATTAACCATAATTTCTGTGATCCAATATGTCCTAATTTTTCATGTAAATATGTCATAATTTGAATTCCTAATTTCTCTGTAATACAATATAATTCATTGTCTGCATAAGTTTTAATAAATACATTATCTTTTAATATACATTTTTGTTTTTATTTCTCTGTTAAATTTTTTTTATGTTTATTATCCTATCCTGACACTTATCTACAGATTCCATGCATTTCTCTCCCATGCATATCATTAACTCATTCTGTTTTTCTATCTCTAACCTTAAGTTACATTCATTCTGTTCCAATTTCTTATCTTGTATTATTAATTTATCGTCTATCTCTTTAGTATGTATATTTATCTTCTCATTCACATACTCTGTCATATCTTGTCTAACCATATTCAATTTTTCATTCATGCTTTCAAATCTTTGATTCATACTTATTTTCACACCATTTATATCCATTTTCACATCATTTATATTCTGATTTATACTATTCATATTATAGTTTATACTATTCATATTTTGCATCATACTCATTTGCATTTCTTTAATTAATTCTTTCAATTCTACATTTTCATTCCTTGATTTATCTACCTTTTTCTGTTTCCCTTCTGAATCAATTCTAATAAATATCTCATTTTCTTTTTCTACATTCTCCCCTTCATTCTTTCCTACACATTCATCTAAATTTTCATTAATTTGCTCTACACTTATATTAGCTTCTAATTCATCCTCATTCATCCTCTCTTCACCTTTTTTATTTCTTAATATCATGTTACTAGTCATCCTTATATTTAGGTTCTACTTTAATACAATTCAAAAAAAATTATTTACTTTGCAAATATAATTTCTCGTTTTTCGAGCCTCACGTTGGTTGCGCCAATTATTATGAATTTTGATTTATTTTTCCCCACGTTGTGGAGCCAATTATTATGAATTTTACCTTATATAGCTTAATTTATTTAATGTTATGAATTTAAATTTTATTTTTTATTAACTCTATTTAAATTATCTCAGGGAAGGTTCTCCTATATTTAAATTGATTATATTTATCTTCTATCTCTTTAACTATCACTTCAAACTTCAATCAATTCAAAATTATAAAATTTTCATACATTTATTAATCTCAATTGTCACATACAAATTCCGTACTAAATTAACAACAACAATAACTCTTTATTATTCTACTATGGTACCTTTTTAAAAATTAAATTAATTAATCCCCCTTTCAATATTTATATTTGCAAATATTTACTCTATTTATTGGCCAATATTAATGTTCAAAAACTCACGATTTAATGTTTCATTTTTCGGGTATTTTATTTTCAATATGTGTCCAAATATTCTTTCTTCTTCTTCTCTCCTGGCTCAATTGAATTTGTGATTCTGCAACTTTCTGCAATTCTGCAAATTTCTGCAATTCTCGATGATATCCTTATATAACCTCACTTAGGTTTTGTTGTAATTGGATTTCACCACAAATAAGCACAATTCTTTCACTTATTCCTATTTTCATCAATATCAGGTACTATCAGCAATTTTATATTCACTTAATATTAATTTATAATAAACTTATACTTTCAGCTATCCTTATGCTTTCAAATATTCAATATGGATGACAAAAACAAAAGAATCTGGATCTAAAATCGACAATGTTTATCTCTTGAATGCAAATTAAGAACTGACTCCGGAAATGGAATTCACTTTCCTTTATAACTTCTTTTTATTTTTGAAAATCAAATTACCTGATGTATATTTTCTAGAATGTTCTCAATATCCTTTTTATGATTATTAATCATTTTTAAATATTATACTAACAGGTACTGTACATTTTTAAAATTCATTCTATTTAATTAAATATACAATAATTTTGGAAATTGATTATTTCAATAATAACAGCGTCTTTATGATAATTTAAAATTTTTCAAACTCAGTACTTCAATTTGATTATTTTGAATAATTAAATGACATTTGATTAGATTTTTTAACAAATTTGTAATAAAACATATATTTTGGACTGAAAATATCTAGTTAAACTCATCTAAAGAATATTCTGATCATTTTGTATTAAAATTTTCAATATTCTGTCCTTTAATTCAGTTATTATTTCTACTTAAAAAATTTGACATTTCGTTATTTATAAATTCTGATTCTACCTTGAAATTCTACTTTATTACTTTATTCTACAATAATTTTATATATAAAACAGTTAACTTATCTCTTTTAATATCTTTATACATGATTAACTAACTTCAATGACTTGAAATTGACTTATTATCTGATATACAAATTTTGTTGATTCTACGATACATAAAATTTCCATAATCATATGTATTCTACATAAATTAAGCATGTTATCTTGGATTAATTTCTTCCATTTATTATTTACAAAGATTTTATCAATTGTATTCTCCTATATTTCTAATATTTCATGAATTTCTATTGATTTACTTGATATTTACTTCCAACGATTAATGACATTTTAAGTTTCTGACATTCTACAAGAGTTTTTCATATATTATTGATTTTAAAATTATTCTTGATCATTTATAAGTCATACATTTACATTTATCATCATTGTGATTCCTTGTTAATTCTTTAAATTCACATTAATAGAGTTATTATTTACTAACATCTATTTTAATTCATTGAAGTTTTCCTTTCTATGATCAATATCATTTAATATTGTACCATATATTTTAATTCTAATATTGCAAATAAATAAAACCATAGCAATATATATATATATATATATATATATATATATATATATATATATATATATATATATATATATATATATATATATATATATATATATATATATATATATATATATATATATATATATATATATATATATATATATATATATATATATATATATATATATATATATATATATATATATATATATAGATCTATATATAGTGTATTCCAGAAATTGCCGTTGGAAATTTTTTCCAAAACTGTTAATCAAGGAACGGAAAATAGGGGGTACCGTGGGTTTCAATTAACCATATTTTTGAGGGAGGTCATTATTGGTAAATAAAAATAGGCTAAACAATATATTTGGAATTTTTAAAATTAATTTTGTTTCCTGCTTCAATTAGATATTCTCAAGCGCTTTGAAGATGATTAAGCATTATTCCTTTAAAACATTTTCCTGGAAAAAAAAAAGTATTTAAATATTTAAAATGTGGTTGCCTTGACTACCCGCTATCGCATGCCGAACTTATGTCAAAATTAGATTTAGTATTTTGAGTATCAATATGAGTGTTCAATTTTTTCTATTTCTTCAAAAAGAAAACGCTTGCGAATATTAAATTGAAGCAAGAGACTAAATTTATTCAATAGACATCAAATTCATTGTTTATCTCTTTTCTATTTGCCAATAATGCATTCCCTCAAAAATATGGGCTGATGAAACTCACGGTACCACTGTATTCTCTGCACCTGACCAGTTTTGGAAGAAATTAAAACACTAGTGTATAGAGCTTGGGAAGCTATAACAATGTTCCAAAGTTCATTTTGATATCTTTCGTGGTTTCGAAGATGTTTAAAAAATTACATTTTTTTTTCAAACTTCAACTTCCTGTATTTCGGTAAGGAAGCATCTGCGGACCTACATTCATAGGAACTTCTTTTCTTCAAATGTCTTCAGGAATAACCTCTTGAAATTTTCTGACGTTTTTCTGGAACACCCTATATATATATATATATATATATATATATATATATATATATATATATATATATATATATATATATATATATATATATATATATATATATATATATATATATACATATACATATACATACATATTATTATATATATATATATATATATATATATATATATACATATACATATACATATACATATACATATACATATACATATACATATACATATACATATACATATACATATACATATACATATACATATACATATACATATACATATACATATACATATACATATACATATACATATACATATACATATACATAAACAAATGCATATGCATATGCATATCCATATACATATACATATACATATACATATACATATACATATACATATACATATACATATACATATACATATACATATACATATACATATACATATACATATACATATACATATACATATACATATACATATACATATACATATACATATACATATACATATACATATACATATACATATACATATACATATACATATACATATACATATACATATACATATACATATACATATACATATACATATACATATACATATACATATACATATACATATACATATACATATACATATACATATACATATACATATACATATACATATACATATACATATACATATACATATACATATACATATACATATACATATACATATACATATACATATACATATACATATACATATACATATACATATACATATACATATACATATACATATACATATACATATACATATCAGATCAGATCAGACATCTGAAAAATTTCGAGAACCGTGATCCAAGAGGTCTGGATAAAGAGTTACTTGTTAAAGAAACTACTAACGCGCCTGACTATTGATGTTCGATATGCTGCAGTAGTCTATTATCTTCGGGGTAAATACGACTACTGAGGCCAAATTCGCCTGGAAATTAAAAAATTATAACTGGAATGCCATTGTCAATTTTGATCTACTATGAAACCTTTAGCAGCTGATTCTAGTTTATAAAATTTCGGAAAAAAATAAAATAAAGCACTTCTCAAAACCAACAATTTAGAAGTCAAAAATGATTTACATAACCGAAAGTTTAGAAGTCTTATAAAAACCATATAAAAACGTTCGCTGCAAAACATCAAATATTATATAATTTGTTAGCCATGTCGCCGATTTTATATACATAGTAAAAATTTAGCAAATACAAACATTGGCCCCGTTTCCTTCATAATAAATGGATCTTTTAAAGCTCATATCCCGCGGATTATTTAGTTGCCTCGTAAAGTTTGCGTCCTTTTTCGCGATTTATCGAGAAGGTTTTCGCAAGTGGGAACGTTAAATGGGACATATTTGGCTATAAAAATGTAGTGCTTTTGGTGGATAATACCAGCCGAGGCCGTAATTTAACTTTTTTTTTTCTTTGCAGGTGAGTGAATGAAGATTTTGGTGTATTTCTTTGGTCTCCGCTGTTTTTATGTACTTCGCTGTGGGTAAGTTCTTGACGATTATTTCTTTTTTGAAATTGATGTATTAATACTGTGTTTAGTATCGGCGTATATAATATATATATATATATATATATATATATATATATATATATATATATATATATATATATATATAATATATAATAATATATATATGTAATTTTTTTTGCAAATTTTTAATTGAAACTTAAAATCTGCAACAATATGATGAAAAAATTTTTTAAACTTATATCGGTAACCTTGGTGAAAAACTGACATCAATTTTCTTACACTATAATATCAATATCGCTTACCGTACGAACAACTCTTTAGCCTCAATTATAAGGAACAATGAAATAAAAACGGAAAATTTCTCAAAATCATGTGTCCATAAAATAAAGGGGTAATTTTGTATCTGAAAAGTTTAAAGACAAATTAGTGAAAGTATATCTGAGAATTAGAATCCACATTAGTAGACGAATAAAGTGAAATGGAAGTACTCGTGGAAGTTATACGTTTCTGAAAAATAAATAAAATGAAATTAGTAAATAAAGTTGAACAGCAAGAAAATTGAAAGTAAAATGAAATAATATACTTAATAATGAAATTGTATATACACAACCTTTCCGCCAGTTCGGTATATTCAATCGCTCTCAAGGAAATAATATATATATATATATATATATATATATATATATATATATATATATATATATATATATATATATATATATATATATATATATATATATATATATATATATATATATATATAATGAAGTGAATTAGGATATTTATTTGAAAATAATCAAACAAACCTCCTAGCGGAGCTGGTTATACGAGAGTTCACGAAACATCGAAATGCCTCCATATACCTTGGACGGTGTGTGTTAGAAATATTAAGTTGTCTATCACAATCAATGGAAATGATAGACAGTCTGTTACGCCCTTATTTGGGGCTCATCAGTATCATCCATCCATCGAAAGTGATAACCAACCATTTTTTTTTGTCATAATCTTTCATTCAAGACTGTCTATCATTTCCATTGATTGTGATAGACAACTTAATGTTTCTAACATACACCGTCCAAGGTAGATGGAGGCATTTCGATGTTTCGTGAACTCGTATAACCAGCTCCGCTAGGAGGTTTGTTTGATTAGTTTCAAATAAATGTCCTAGTTCACTTCATTTTATTGCCAAGAACGTGTATCGATAACACGAAGAATTCAGCCCTATTGTAAGGTCAAAATTTCAAACCGTTTTATGAATATATTCAAAAATGCTACACATATTGACGAACTACTCTCTCCAGTTCTCCAGTTTCTATATCTTTTTTGAATGTATTCGTTATACATAATTCGTCTTCTGAAGTAGGTACAGTTCTTGAATCCTCGGTCAATAGTCCATTAGCTTTATAAATTTGGAGGACACTTATGCTAATACTGTTCGAAGAATCACTTTAGTATCAACCAACACACTCACATACAGAATTATAAAACAGCAAATATTATCGTTCTTAAGCCCATGAAAATTTGCTATTAAGAATGGTAATGTATTCAGTTTTGATCAGCGAAAAATTCCTTCCAATGTATCCCTGGATGATTAAGATCGATTATATTGTGTTATAATAAGGGGGCTCTAATTTTTTTCGATAATTCAGGAAATCTGATAATAATACAGTAATTTAATTTTGTCTCGAAAATTATGCAATTATTAAATTGATTTTTGATTAAGCATGATTTCCAATTGAATTTTGGAAACCGTGTAAGTTGGTGGTTCATCATCTTCTTTAATCCTGACCATCTGATAAATCTGACCATATTAAATAATTAATTTTTTGTTCAACTTTTGCCGACAGTCTCGGGAAAATATGAACAAGGTGTATTCGATTCGGAATAGCATGCAGATGATTTTTGCGAAAAATAAAGTTCAGCTCGCTAAAATTGTAAAATTTATAAACAAAATAAAATTTTTCAATATTTTTTAACGGTATTCTTTTCTGATTCCTTTCAAGAATAGCTTCAAGAAAGTAAAAAATCACTGATTCATAGTTTAAGAATTATCACACTTGCAATGCTCATGTTTTGCAGCAACAAATTATTAATTGATTATTGCATAACTAATTGAAAAATTGCGATAAATTTTTTTCGCCGGGGAATTATTATTTTCTAATTTTCATATACAAAAAAAAATTGCGAAGTGCATCGCTTACTGATAGCGAAACAGATCGAGATGCAATTCGAATGGAATTGTCACCACGAAATGCAGCGCTGTTGAGAAAAAGAGTTGAAATTCACTAATTATCGTATTTCAACATAAATTCAATGTACGTACCAAACTTCAAACCTCTAACTCAATCTATAGAAGCTGTGGAGTTAGGAATTTTTCCAAATACCACGACAAAATAGAAATATCGATGTAAAAATGGCTGCGGTTGAAAAAATATACCTATCCAAATTTTGATAGTTTCGTTCTGGATCGGAAAGCAATTCACATACCAAATTCCAGCTCATTTGGTGTGATGCAAATCGCTGTAGATGTCAATATGTACCGGGGAGGATATTTATATGAAAACTAGAAATATCTACGTAAAAATAGCGGCGGTGGCATAAATTTACAAAAATTTTGATACTTTAGTACTGCAACGAAAAAATCACAGGAAGGTAGCAAATTTCAGCTAAGTTGTTTCGAAAAACGCGGTCTAGGATGTCTTAAATGGATAATAAAAACGGCCAAGTGCCAGTCGGACTTGCGCACGAAGGTTTCCGAACCATTGACTTTGCCCCCTGAAATATTTATTTTATTTTAATTTTATTATTTATTATTAAACTAAAAATACAACTAAGTAGTTATTAATATTTCAAGTGCCTACCTGTTGCCATTATTGATATCGAGCAAATATATATATATATATATATATATATATATATATATATATATATATATATATATATATATATATATACAGGGTGATTCATTAATAAGTGTAAATATTTTAAAGGGAAAATTTTGACCTCAAATTATGAAGATCTAACCCAATTTGCCTATACAAAATATTTCTCCTTACTGATTTACAGGGTGTTTTATTTAGATTATTAAAAAAAATGAATTTTGTGCATTACTCGAATGCTGCTCTATATTTCTTTATGATATTTGGCAGTAAGTTAAAGTATTCTGGGACACATCAAATGATAGTAAAGAAGACTTTCTCGCTATCACCAGTGGCGTACGGCAGGGGCTCGGGAAGAGTTCTTGTTTCCTAAATTCTACGCCACTGGCAGAATTGTCATTTTAGTATAATTTTTTGATTCTCCAATATTTTCTCTGTAAATAAGGCACTCTTGTTTCGTAACGCTAGAGCCACTATTTTTCGAGATATTTAACGTTGAACATATGGCTGCACAATTCTTTCAATTTTTATGTACGAGTCTGTCGGTGTTTTTTTGTCATACGATTGCATGTATTACGTTAAATAAACATTATTAGGTATTTTTTTCAAATTATAATAATATTAACAAACAATTTAAAACAGAACAACTACAAAAATATCCCAAACGATAAATACTTGGCAGGAACTATGGCAGCAAATTGTAAATTCCGCTAATTTTATTGCGAATCAGCCAAACATATTTTTTAAAGTTAGAAGATCGTTTAGCAAAAGAATGGATAATCTCATTGAGGTTAACGGAGATCACATTGAACATATGTTGTAAATTGCTTTTAAGTTTTGTTCATGAATTTGATATTCTTCCAAAAATTGTAAAGAAGATCTTGATAATTAAGTATTTATTTTGACTTTTTTATGTAGCGCTGGATATTTTTGTAGTTGTTCTGTTTTAAATTGTTTGTTAATATTATTATAAATTGAAACAAAATACCTAATAATGATTATTTTAAGTAATACATCCAATCGTATGACAAAAAACACCGACATGACTCTTACATAAAAATCAAAAGAATTGTGCAGCCATATGTTCAACGTTAAATTTCTCGAAAAATAGTGGCTCTAGCGTTACGGAACACGAGTGCCTTATTTACAGAGAAAATATTGGAGAATCGAAAAATTATACTAAAATGACAATTCTGCCAGTGGCGTAGAATTTAGGAAACAAGAACTCTTCCCGTGCCCCTGCCGTACGCCACTGGTGATAGCGAGAAAGTCTTCTGTACTATAAGTTGATGTCTCCCAAACTACTTTAACTTACTGCCAAATATCATAAAGAAATATCAAGCAGCATTCGAGTAATGAACAAATCTCATTTTTAATAATCTAAATAAAACACCCTGTAAATCAGTAAGGAGACATATTTTGTATAAGCAAATTGGGTTAGATCTTCATATTTTGAGCTCAAAATTTCCCTGTTAAAATAATTACACATATTAATGAATCACCCTGTATATATATCAGATCAGATCAGACATCTGAAAAATTTCGAGAACCGTGATCCAAGAGGTGTGGATAAAGAACTACTTGTTAAAGAAACTACTAACGCGCCTGACTATTGATGTTCAATATGCTGCAGTAGTCTATTATCTTCGGGGTAAATACGACAGCTGAGGCCAAATTCGCCTGGAAATTAAAAAATTATAACTGGAATGCCATTGTCAATTTTGATCTACTATGAAAGTTGTTTCGAAAAACGCGGTCTAGGATGTCTTAAATGGATAATAAAAACGGCCAAGTACCAGTCGGACTTGCGCACGAAGGTTTCCGAACCATTGACTTTGCCCCCCTGAAATATTTATTTTATTTTAATTTTATTATTTATTATTAAACTAAAAATACAACTAAGTATTTTATGAATATTTCAAGTGCCTACCTGTTGCCATTATTGATATCGAGCAAAAAAATCGCTCCCCCCTTAAATATTTATTTTATTTTGTTGTTCTTGAGATACAGCCTGGTGACAGATAGACTGACGGAGTAATAGGGTCCTGTTTTCACCCTGAAAAGATAACTTGCTTTTGATGAAACGTAAGTGCTGAAATTTCATTCTGTGTCTCCTAAACTTCAGTAATTTAACTCATATAGCAAGCAGTCTATTCACAAACGAAACAGTTTTTAATTTCCAGATGTTTCTAATATTGCATACAGTGATTGAACTGTGGCTCAATATAGCTTTCATCGCATGTCCTCGTTTCGTCCTGCCTAATTTCAATTGATTAAATAACTGGCATTAATCAAATTCGTCGATGTTCGAGCCACTTATGGCTTAGCTTTATCTACGTAAATCTGATGTATTTCAAGTACTAATGGCGGCGCAAATATTATGACCTTTGGTAACTGTATATTATCGTCAAAATGCCACAGGAGGCTTAATGTCGATCGATTAACGAACGGTTGGGAAACGTTTATCGATTCTGTAGAAATATTAAGCAATATATAATCAAAAAAGCTAATGAATAAATTGACAACCATGTTAATAGGATAATAGGTAATAGTTTCACTTCTTAGCTTTTGTATTGTAACTAGGCGTTACATTTATTTGAATTTAAGTAAACGTCTATGTTGGGAAATTTTATTGAATGTGTCATTAATTATCAAAACAATGATTTGTCCTTTATTATTCGTAGATACTTTTGACGTTCAAGCAGTTTTGTGATATCTTGGTACAGGTTGACTTGGATTATTAATTCATAAATTTAGTCATCCATCTAAACAGGGTGGCTTTCAAAGAATTTCGAGTTCAACAGGGAGTCAATTAGTATATAATTTTAAAGGTATATAAATTATCTTTACAAACATGCTAAAAGATTGTTGGCTGCATTGAAGTTAATGTAAAATATCGTTTGGAAGTGTGGGTAAAATCTCTGTTGAATATCTGGGCTGGGATTTTGCAAAATAATATTTTTGTTTCATTTTTGATTCGTTGTTTCTATGAGTGAATTTTACTGCAAATTGTAGAGAGAAATGGCCTTCAAGATTACCAGATTCAACACCATTGGTGTCATATGAGATGTGTTATAAATAAAACTGAATCGAATAGTGGTAGCTCGTGCTGAAATGGCAAATGAAATAATACAAAATAATTTGGAAAATGCTGAAAAAAATTTATTACTGTTTGGAAGTAAATAGCTTACAATTTTAACATCCTATTAATTAAAATTCGTTTGGACACATTTTCGTTCCCTTTATTCCGCAGAAACTTCCACCAACTTTTCACGTTCAGGGCAGAACACAATACTCTTAGAATATCTATAAAAATAATTGAGATGCCTTTAAAATAATTTGGCTCTCGACCTTCTGTGCCATTTACGATTCTTGAAGGGCTTGACAGCCTGTCTAGGAATCATGGACTCTACATCCATGAACTATCAAAAGATATCCCCTTGGAAGATCGAATAGACCAATTTTTTTTTCAGAAAAGCCCATAGGTACCATTAAATATTACAGGTTCTTAATGCGCTACCCAGTATTCACATTTCTATTTTAAATTGCCAGAAAGTTCCAATTGACACATATCTCGCATTTTCCGACTGATATACTTCCTGTCATACATAGATCTAGAAGATACTTATTTTTTGTTTGAATTAAAAAAAATTAAGGATTCAAATTGAAAACTGTCAATTTTCAACAGGTTTTCACTTTGAAAACTTACTTATTAAAATGGGTGCGATTAGCTAAGTTGGATCTGGGACCAAGATAGTTCCTATATTCAAGAGTTTTTGGGGGGTTGAATCACAGGGGAGGTAATAAGTCTAGATCACACGATAAACCTTTTAGTATTTTAAATGATTGAATTGGTATACTTTCGAAGTAAATGAGTAATGATAAAAGTGTATAAGAGACTAATTTATATAAATTCTAGTTATTATATCTTCTTGGAAAACTTCCAAAATCTATGTTTTTTCTGCCACCCCTTGCCTATGTATAGTTCCATTGAGAATTTGAGCTCGATTAGGTAGTCAATTTGCAGCTTCACCAGCAATCAGGTATAATAGATTGTTTCACTTCATCTGATATCAGTTTCAGTTATCCCCACCTTTGTATAAAAAACGTAATTTTCGTAAACACACGTACATTCACAAATATTAGGTAGGTACATCTGAAATAACGTAAAAAAAATATGCTCCCTTAATACTTTAGTAATAATTGCTCTGTTCGCAATTTTTTGACGTAGAGCAAATGAACTCACTATTACCTGTCTGCAATGTATGTAGATAGTAAACTCTCTAATCACGTGTACATTAAACGTATGTAAACAGTAAAGATCATTATTCAATTGTTTGATACAGAGCTATCTCTTCGATTGGTTTAATTGTTGAATTATTGATTATTTTGTTACTTGTAGTATGTCTCGGATAGCTTTTATTGCAACTTGAGATTATAAATAAAGAGTAGGTATTTCAAGTTTTCTGTGGGAAATCCGAAATCTACGCTTCTTCCCAACGAAATAAATCACTTTCTATTTAAATATTATCTTTCACGGCGTGCCGATAACCATTTCGTGATGTATTCCGAAGAATCTACATCAAATATATCAACTGTTACGTGGAAAAAAAAAAGGAAACACACGTGTTTCATTCCTCCCTGAAGTATGTGTCAGGGAGGCGGGCAGCTTGAGTTTGGGATTAACTCCTTCAGCCAGATCAGAGGATACACTTGTATGTACAAGTGCATTAAGGATAGGTGAGACGGTATATTTATGGAACATAGGAAGTGTGGGTAGGGTTCAGAGGATTAATACTGGCCCAGCATTCGCCTTATAAGTTTGCAAGCAGTGACTTACATTACCATGAGGAAACCTCTGAGAAAAACTCATGGCAGACCAGTCGGCCATGGGGTTTGAACCCGAGACCTCCCAAATACTAGCCAGCGTACCTAACATACTCGACTAACTAGCTTGGTATTGTTACGTGACGATTTATACCAGTTAACTCCTACGGCAAGCCACGTAGAGGAACTTCGTTCCAAAACTCCGAAGTGGACGTGGATCGTCCGAAACGACGATGCCACTCGCTGATGCATTATATCCTTTCATTCCGTTCTGTTTCACTTATTCCAATATAGTTCTAACCGTAGTTATTTCGGGTACGAAAAAAAAACGCAACGGCACAATAGAACTCGGGCTCGTTTTCATTCGAATCCTGGGAATTAGTTCGGATGCGGTAGGCGCGATCGGCCACCTGCACGCCCCAGTGAGACAAATCGGAAATTACCAAATTAAAAAATAGGGTGGTATCGGTCTTGGGGTATTGAACGTTTCCTTTGAAATTTTAATTGAGGAAAGACGCGTTATTGATGATGGAAGACAGTTAATTTCTTGATGTAGTTTAATCTTTTATACCATATCGAACGAAGTTGGACAGCGCGATGTGATTTAAAGAAAATAATTCACCGGAGTAATGTACAAACCTAAATTTGCTGTTATCGTGGAATGAATGAACATTTTGACCTATTTTTTTCTAACGTTACCGAGATGAAAAGTGCTCTCGTTTCGTGTATCTTGATTCACATATTTGAGGTTATAACTGACTATACGTGAATTATTTATTCTTGTACCTTGTACCCCTTTTAGCTATATCGTGCGTATATATATATATATATATATATATATATATATATATATATATATATATATATATATATATATATATATATATATATATATATATATATATATAAATATATAATCTCTTGATAATTATTAGCAATAACAGGCTGGTTGAATCTTAAAAAACTTGATTTTATTAAAAAGTTGACGTTTCACTACGATATTCGTAATTGAAATTTCTTTGACATTTATTGATTTGAATAAATTGAATAGACAGGGTTGCTTTGTATATGCTATTCAGTCCAATATTAATATTCAAAATTGTTATCATTAGATGGTAAGGGAAACCAAAGAAACCCCTACCTACGTAATGTTTGAAAATAATAATAATAGGGTACTATTTATCTAACAACAAAGAAATTAGTCATGGGAAAACATTAAAGAAGTGGAGTAGAATTATCGGTATAGCACGCTTATATGGAAGCAGCCGTTGACACGTGTTTCGGACTCTTTGGTCCTCATCAGAACGGCGTAGCCAAGCATTGGATTGAAAATTTGAAGATGAAAATAGTGCAACAAACAAAAACCTCTGATACGGAAGATAATCAGACAATTGTGGTTTATTGTTTGAACTCTCCGGTATGGGAGATTTGGTCAAACTTTGCCACGGAGTTTTTTAAGATTCAACCAGCCTGTTATTGCTAATAATTATCAAGAGATTAAAAATAGATCACAGGCAACAACAATTCGAATAAATATAAATATATATATATATATATATATATATATATATATATATATATATATATATATATATATATATATATATATATATATATATATATATATATATATATATATATATATATATATATATATATATATACAGGGCTATTCAAATTCGAGTATATGCATGGGGATTTCGATAACGATAAGAGATAGAGTGATGGTTAAATTGGGGCAAAGTAGCATATTTTAGAGGTCAGTTATATGGATGAAAAAAATTTGATCTAATTCCTTTAGTTCTGGAGTTATATAGGAAAATTCGAAAATTTCGAAATCCTTTTTTTGCCTATATCTTTTTATTTAATGAATTGTTTGCAAAACAATTGTCACTTTGCCATTGCCACTTTTTGTAGGCTATCTAAATATCTGAATAGAAATTATATACAGGGTGTCGTATAAATTGGGCCACCCTCAACTTTCAATTTTCAAATACGGACCTGTATTTTTTATTGCATTTTTTTGAATGCCAAGAGTCATGTTTTATATTGACGTAGCATTTTCATCTGAATTACATAGTGTTCTGGAAATATTGAACTATTACCAGTAAAACTTCAACATTTTTTTAAAATTCCAGCTCTAATTAAATAAATATCATAGAATAAGGTATAAAATGCCTAGGATTTGGAAGATAATCAACATTATTCTACGAAAAATGTCTTCTTTAAGAATTCATCCACATTTCAGTTCACACAACCCATGATCAATGTACGAAAATGCGAAATTCTTCCTAGTACGTTTATGTGCATATAATCATTGCCCAAACAGAAAAATGTTCGACTGGCAATTTTCATATTACAGACACCAATTTGGAAATATTTCATTGTTACTCACTTTCCGAACTATCTACATTTTTCAGCAAATTCATGGGCATTCTGTTGCTATATACAACGATTATGATTAAACTATTTGAATTCTCATAGTATGCTTTGGAAAATAAATATTTAGTTCACCTCACTTGTCATTGTTTTGACAGTTTCTTGGAAATTATCGTTGGTATTTAATGAAAAATCTGTTAGTACTGAAAATGGGTTTCCCCATAGAGCAGAAAAGAGATATGATTAAGGTTTTCTACAGAAATAGTAGGAGCATTCATCTTTCCGCTTGACTTTTTTTATGGGGTACACTAAAAAATAGAATATATCAAAAAGAAATTGAAAATATAGAAGATTTAAGAATTGAAATCATGAACGCCTTCGCATCACTACGCCGAAGAGATATTTTCAGAGAGAATAATAACTTAAAAAAACGACTCTGTAAATGTCTGGAACGAGAAGATCGTCAATTCAAACATTTATTTCGATTATGATTACTTATAATGACTTATTTAAATTCTAGATAATAACTGAACATGTTCTTATGCGATAAGTTATAAAATATGAAAACCTATATGATCAAATACAATGTTATATTTGTGACAGATTATGTTTGTCAGTTCTCAGCAGAATACATGCAACAGATCTTCCTCATACCTACTGAGGTGAATCGACATAGGGATTAATAATTATTATTCTACCAATGCTACATTATGATGAAGAAATGAAATGTCTATGGGGAATGTTGATTTTATTCTATTGTTATTCCGAACAAGTAGTGAGACTAGATAATCTGGAAATTCTGAAATTCATTTTTCTTAAGGAATCAATTTGTCTGATTCACCTCTCATTCTCTGATATTATTCAATTAGAGTTGTTATGGAATTAAAAAATGATGAGATATCATTAGTATTAGTTCAATATTCCCAAAACACTTTATGATTTATATAATAATAGAACGCCAATATGAAACAAATATAGGTAGTTCGGAAAGTGAGAAACAATGAAATATTTCCAAGTTGGTGTCTGGAGTATGAAGATTGCCATTGGAAGATTATTTTGTTTGGGCATTGATTATATGCACATAAACGTACTAGGAAGAATTTCGCATTTTCGTACATTGATCATGGGTTGCGTGAACTGAAATGTGGATGAATTCTTGAAGAAGACATTTTTCGTAGAATAATGTTGATTATCTTCCAAATCCTAGGCATTTTATAACTTATTCTATAATATTTATTTAATAAGAGCTGGAATTTTAAAAAAATGTTGAAATTTTACTGGTAATAGTTCAATATTTCCAGAACACTCTGTAATTCAGATGAAAATACTACGACAATATAAAACATGACTCTTGGCATTCAAAAAAATGCAATAAAAAATACAGATCCGTATTTGAAAATGGAAAATGAATGTTGAGGGTGGCCCAATTTATACGACACCCTGTATATAATTTTTATTCAGATATTTAGATAGCCTACAAAAAGTGGCAATGGCAAAGTGACAATTGTTTTGAAAACAATTCAGTAAATAAAAATATATAGGCAAAAAAAGGATTTCGAAATTTTCGAATTTTCCTATATAACTCCAGAACTGAAGGAGCTAGATCAGACTTTTTAAATCCATATAACTGATCTGTGAAATATGCTACTTTGCCCCCATTTAACCATCCTTCTATCTCTTACCGTTATCGAAATCCCCATGCATATACTCGAATTTGAATAGCCCTGTATATTGTAACCACTCTCCCTTTTAACATATATTTATGCCCGAGCTAGCAGGGAGATTGGTTAAACATATATGGGTTCTAGGTTGTTCTCAGTAATAACAACAAAATAAAATGAAGGTATTTACTGCTTTCTTTTACATCGAATAAGACTTATCTTTTTGTTTTTTATTTAATTTTCCATCGACGTTTGAGATTCTTCTTTAGGTGGATTGTACTCTTGACTTCTGCCCTTTGTACCTAGTTTCTTGGTAGCTCCAGATAAGGTGACAATTCGCTCCAGGTAAGGTGAATATTAGCTCCAGGTAAGGAAAGGTGTTTTTTTAAACTCCAGACAACGTAAATTCTAAACTCCAGACAACGTGAATTCTAAACTCCAGACAACGTGGCTAAAATAATTCGGGGCAAATCAACATACAATCTCAAACTTAATATTTTCCAAGAATATCTGTAGGATATCGATGGCCAATTCAAAATAACATTTAGATTTATCTCAAGCAAAGATGCTAAGAAAGACAGTATATGTTCCAACATTAAACTGAACATAAGATATGACCACGTGAAATTTGCCATCGTTAGCCTACAAAAATCTTGTGTTAAATTGAGAGAATGAAATAAACAAATAAAGTAAAAATGTTTCAAATTAAGAAGTGTAAGATAATTATTTCAATATTGAAAGATGAATAATTTAATATAGATAAATAAAAAAATGACATGGCGGAAAAATGAAATAAGGAATCAATTCAGATTTTCAAGATAATGCATTAATACGAAATAATTATATTTCTTCTCATAACTTACCGTCTATCAGACGCCACAGATACTTAATAAATTTTAATAAACTTTAGTAAACTATTCGTTTAATAGATATTTACTATAATTTTAACAATTAATGATCTGGTATCTTCAACAACCATTTGCTAAAAGAAAGAACGATTGTTAATTCGACGCTATCTCGATTTATCGTAATACGCAGGTCATTCCAAACTGCGCAATTCTATTATTCATAGATGAAACAAAAGTGACGTATTGTTTTATAGCGTGAATCACGGTACCTCGAAGAAGAATTCAGTAGCGGCGGTTAAGCGGGGAATTGACACGTTACAATATATATATATATATATATATATATATATATATATATATATATATATATATATATATATATATATATATAATATATATATATATATATATATAATATATATATATATATATATATATGTATATATATATATATATATATATATATAAACATATATGTTATATAAATAGATATATATATATATATATATATATATATATATATATATATATATATATATATATATATATATATATATATATATATATTTTTTTATATATATTCATTTGAATTGTTGTTGCCTGTGAACTATTTTTAACTTTTTGATAAATATTAGCAATAACAGGCTTGGTGAATCTCAAAAAAACTCGATTTTATTAAAAAGAAATAAAATGATGCTAAATAGCACGTAATTAATAACTAAAGACGGCCACAGCCGTAATAAAATTTTTTTTGAAAAAAAGATAAATAGTACCCTATTCTTTGACTTTTCAAAATCAAAATAATTTGAACCTATTTCGAACATTACGTGGGTAAAGGTTTCTGTGGTTTCCGTTACCATCTAATAATAACAGATTTTAATGTTAATATTGGACTGAATAGCACGTAATAAATAACAGAGAACGGCCACAGCCGAAAAAAATTTTGATGAAACATAGTAGTCTTTTTTAACTGTTCAAATTTTTTCTAATCAATAAATGTCAAAAAAATTTCAATATTTCAAAAGTTCTGTAAAAGCCACGAATGTCGTGGCGAAACGTCAACTTTTTAATAAAATCGAGTTTTTTTGAGATTAACTAAGCCTGTTATTGCTAATATTTATCAAAAAGTTTTATATAAATATATATATATATATATATATATATATATATATATATATATATATATATATATATATATAGATATAATTATATATATATATATATATATATATATATATATATATATATGTATATATATATATATATATATATATATATATATATATCAAAAGCATTAGATATTTAACAGATCTATGCGGGTAAGATTTTAATGAACATACAACATAAGAAGATACCTTCGCTATCTGAGGAGCACAGATTCTCAACTAAAACAAAAAGACACAACTATGAGAGAAAGACAGCGCAAAAGAGATTAGTCCAGAGAAGCAGCACTTATCTTGCTCCAAGAATATAGCCAATAGTACCTAGACAAATAAGAAAGCTCAGTAATAGAAGAAAAAAATTCGAAAAAGAAATAAGAAACTGGTTGATCACTGAGGATCGCTCCTTTGTTCACAGAATTATCAACTCTTCATAAAAGATAATATACCAAATTGTAACAGAAATTAGTTATCAACTAAATGCCTTTAAGGTCCATATTTTGAAATTATCTCGAACTATACAGAGTGTTGCATAACTCCGTTACAAACTGAACATATGATATTTTAAATGAGAACCCCAGTATATTATACCGAAGTTCGATTGCTCACATTTTTTTGAAGCTTATAATATAAAGTTTTGCAACGTTGTGCAGAGTCCTTCACGTTTATGTGAAAATCGTAGGTAAATCAACGCTCTGTATCTTATTGTACGCTGATGAAGAAAATTTTATTTTGTCGAACAGAGTTTTGTAATGATGCAATATCTTCGTATTCTATTGAATTTCAATTATTTTTCATTTTGTATATAGGGTGGACGGAAACTCGAACCTTTCATTTTGTCTGTGAGCAATCCGAATTCGGTATAATATACAGGGATTCCCATTTGAGAAGATCATATGTTGAGTTTGTGACGGAGTTATGTTTTGTATAGTTCGAGATAATTTCAAAATATGGATCTTAAAGACATCTACTATTTTTGTTAATAACATTTTTTGATATCTCTCAAAATAACCCAATACCGTCATCTCTGTGATCAGCTCCATTTTAAATGTAGATCATAGCTAGTTTGAATCTGATCTGATCTGATGAGGTCATTCTGAAATTCTCAGAAGCAATCGGTTCGGACAATATCTCATAACGTTGAGGCCTTTTTATTCTCCGAGTAGTATACTGAAATCTCTCTTTATCTCTCTGCGGTCGATTAGTTAACCGAGACGAATAAAATTGTGTCAAATAATTTAATCATTTTATAGGTCTCGCTCAGATGTTCGCTGTCAGTCGACTATGTTAATCGGCGATAATTTTATCGACAATGGTTTCCCGGGACGCGGTATGCTTATTAGAGAATTGACGTTAACATTTTTCGAGTATTCGTCAATTTCCCTACTATTCGTAGAAAATCGTAAGTAGTGCGGTCGGGTTAATTGAAATCGGATTTGGAAATGTTCATAATTTGGAATTCCTCAAACTGACTGCTGTCGCTTAAAGTACGGAGTTTATTTTCCGGATGTTAGATTTCTTAGGAATCTTTTTTTAGCCGTATTTTTCCCTCGCACAATAGTCGATTGTATTGTATTGAAAGTCAACAGTTGTTGTCAGAGTGGCCTTTAAATCCGTTGAATACCTCCTGTACCATGATTTGCGCGGTGTTTTGATGGCATTAATATATATATATATTTATTTTATTTTTTTCATAATGTAGTGTTCTTGGTTCTTGTCACATTCATTAACACAATTTAGATATCATGCAAATTATGCTCTGTTGACGTTTCAATCATTTTGTGGTCATTTTCAAAATGTTTAAATAATAAATAATAAAAGGACGTTTCTTACATTAATTTCAACAGTTATATGAAAAATATTCTTATCGTTAAACGTAGATGAACAACATACTAAAATAAAAATAATAAAACATTTTTACAACACAAATAATCCCAGACAAAGGCACCGTGTTGGTAGGTCAATTCTACCTACGTTCTGCACGTATAACGAAAAAGCATATAGTTTGGTGGTGTAATTTAAATCTTTCTTGTCGTTAATTGCATATTTAACATTTTTTTGTATTTCCAACTGTACAAGAAATTTCCTTTTTTTCGTGATTGACCCAGTTTTTATTATCTTGGTTTCATTAAAATTAAACTAGTGTTTTTTTTGTAATTTTATGTTTTTTCAGGACAGTGGGGATTTCTTTGTCATATTTATGACTCTAATCGATTTTCTGAATACTGGCTCGTTTGAGAAATGTATGAATTTCAACTTATTCGTATTGAAATTCTCTATATTTCGTGCTTATTGACTTCGTCAGGAAGGAGTTGAAAAATAAGATAAAAATAGACAAAATTAATAAACTTACAATCAATGACATTCAATGAAAACTAACAAAATGAAAATCTACTCGCTAACCATGAATCTCAACAACAAAATATCGGACAAATACCGAAAACAATACACAAAATAGAGCACATTACTAAAACGAAATTGATGCAATTGATGTTACTTAGATATACATCAAAATTAGAACATTGCAATAAATATTGCCGAATGGTCCCTTGTCAGATTTATAATTTTCAGTACTTTCCTTTTTATTAATGTATCACATTTCAAGAATAACTGACTTTTATAGTTCGTTTCTTGTTCTAGCATTTGCACGTTTTAATAATCAAAATAGTGGCTACTTTGATGGAAGTGTTCCACCACCACTCATGAGTTTCTTCCAACATGACAGTCGTTTTTGTGCTGTAGTAAATGCTACTTCATCCACTGTGACGTTTGTCCCACATAGTAGCTACGACAACCGTCACATGGATGTTCTTGTTCACAAACAACTTCGCTACAGTATAACTGAGGTGTTTAATATTTAATTTTAGAGAACAGATCTGAATTACTTAACGCTTTATACCAATCAACCCTTATATTGTATGGATGGTGTTTATAAACTTCCATGTGAGGATTGTCGTAGCCACTATGTGAGTCAAACGCCTCAGTAGCAGAAGTAGCGTTCAGCACATCATATATTTATATATATTTGTATATATATATATATATATATATATATATATATATATATATATATATATATATATATATATATATATATATATATATATATATATATATATATATATATATATATATATATATATATATATATATATATATATATATATATATATATATATATATATATATACGAGGGCTATCCAGAAAGTAGATTACGTATTGGAATAAAAAAATAAGCAAAGTATAGGAAACAAATTTTATTATATACAGATGAAAGCCACACTCAAATACTACTTTTCTACATAGTCACCATTCAAATTAAGGCATTTATCGTAGCGATGTACGAGTTTGGAAATTCCTTCGTCGAAAAATTCGGCCGCCTGCGCCTTCAACCACTTCGTTACCTCTTATTGCAGCTGTGCGTCGTCATCAAAACGCTGCATAGCCAGCCACTTCTTCATTGCTGGGAATAGGTGGAAGTCGCTCGGTGCCAGGTCGGGACTGTACGGCGGATGAGGAAACAACTCCCACTTAAAAGATTCAAGAACTTTAAGAGTGACATTTGCCGTGCTTCTGAGTTTTTGGAGAGTTTGGCAATACCTTCGAGAGTTTATTGTAGTGCCTCTTTCCAGGAAGTCCACCAAAATCACACCTTTTCTGTCGCAGCTCGCGGGATTTTCAATTAACGCAGACATTTCAAACCGTCACAGTTTCTGAACGGAGCACAGCACGAACCTCTCACTAGCACGGCTAGATGCCGACTGAGCTGCGCAACGCTCTGACCCCAAGATGGCCGCGCTAGCCCCGCCCCTAGCGGACACAGACGAAAACGTAATCTACTTTCTGGATGGCCCTCGTATATATATATATATATATATATATATATATATATATATATGTATATATATATATATATATATATATATATATATATATATATATATATATATATATATATATATATATATATATATATATATATATATTTATTTATGTTTTTTCGCAGGACATTTTGGCATCTCCATTAAAACAACTGGTCCTGAATTATGCGTTTGCTTTATATAGCATGGAATTTTGTTTGTTGTTTGTTTTTAGTTCAAGCTTATGCTTGACGTAGTTGTGATAAGAAGCAAAAATTCCCAAATTGCTTTCATATGCGGATCAGAGCATTACATATGTATATATATATATATATATATATATATATATATATATATATATATATATATATATATATATATATAATATATAATAGGAGATAAGGTAAGCGCTCTGTCGGGAAATTGAATTCTTATATATATATATATATATATATATATATATATATATATATATATTTATTGCAAATAAATCTTTATTTGCCATAAGAGTGTTAAAGATAATGACTCATTCGGTAAATGATCAAAATTGATCATTAATCAAAAACCTGAGATAGTTTCATGAGACTGGGTGACATGGCATTCCCATTCATCTTTCAAGGTAGAATGCTAGAAAATGCCACCTTCATGTCATATATTAACATGACACCCAGCATTCATCTCGTTCGATTAGTCTACCAAGTTACCTAACATCGTCCTCATTTGACGATAAAACTAATTTGTCGTCAACAACTGATTTTTTTTGTAGTTAGTATATCTCAGACTCATATCGATATAGACATTTCTAAACCCAGTTAAAATATTAGAATGAGTCAGCTAATAAATTTGCTATTCAGTCAATAGAATTTATTTTTTCCGCAAACGTCAAAAAATGACTACTTTTTCAACCTCAGTTCTCAATGTTGAAGTTTGATTTCACAGACTTCCTTTTGTTTTAACTTTTTCCTCCAGCCGTGAGCGTACAAAAAAGTACACTTTTTTGTACTCTGACGTTAATATCAAGAACGTCGGACGGCGTACAGTTGGGTTCCGAATCCGACATAATGTAATCTGTAAGAAAAATTTTATATATTTTAATACAACAAGACATTTCTTAATACTCGGGTACTGACCAAAAACTCAATAATCCTATAATGCGTAGATAAGTGACTTTAAAATATTTCTTACAATTATTTTGTTGTATTGTCAAATTTGTGTTGCCTTGACATCTACAAAACCAGTAAGCAAAGCAGTCTAGTTTTACGTTTCTTCACATCTTTTCCTTTTCAAAAATATCATCATAATTCTATCGTTTGAACACCGTTTGCGGAAAAAATCGCATGTTTTATTCGGAGCAAAGCACTTTTTGTGGCTCGAGTAAAATTGTCAAACATTTAGTCTCGCCACAAAAAGTATCACTTTTGCTCCTAATAAAACAATATACTATTATCGTCAATTTCTGAATATTTGCAGGTGTTACTCGTGTTCTTAGTGTCGAAAATGTTTTGATACATAACTACAAAGTAAATTTGATACGAGTACAATATTAATGATTCTCAACTGTCAGATACAATAATTATCATAATAATTGAAATTTTAAGTTCGCTGCTGTCACGGTGATTAATGGTTTATTTAACATTTCAATAGAATAGGTTGCTTAGATTACAAAATTTCGATAATCCATTCAAAATGTTGCAGTAAACGACCAACATGATTCATTAAATTTTTCACAAAAAAAAACACGGAGTATATTCTCTAGTGTGAATATTTGAACGAAACAAGATTTCATAGTTTCTTCTTATCGTTTTAGACTTCTAAACGTAAAAGTAGAAGTCTTTTACAACGCCTTTGTCTGTCTGTCTGTCCGTCCGTCTGTACGCATGCTTCAGCGAAAGAACGTTAAGAGATACAGCTTAGCTCTCACCAGATTCTGAACCGTGATGGTTGATATACATTTAGAGTCTAAAACTCCGATGACCTATGACCTTCAGGTCGATCACGTGATCTAAGTATCTCGAGAACGGTAGAAGTTAGAGAAAAAATTTCAAATTATTATTAAAGCTTATAAAAAAGAAAATCAAATGAGTTACTTCCGGTTGGATCAAATTTTTTAAGTTTGTTCTATACGCACATAACCTACTACTGTGATTAAGTTTGATCAAAGAAGTGAATTTTTTATTTTTGTCCGAGTGAGTCAAACACAGAGATACTCGTTTCTATGCCGTTGGAAACTCCGGTGCCCCAATTTTAACGCGTTACGATTTGACGTAGACATTGTAAACATGTAAATTATATTAGCTGTATATACTTTTCACGCCATATTCATTAAATCATATATATTCAAAACCATTTTACGTTTGTTACTAGTTTGTCGTTTAATAGAAGTCACGCTTAATGCTCACTTGTTTGTACTTCATGATTTGATATAATCGTTATTTATGTACCAAGTGCTTTATATAGATCCTTACCACCGATGGGCGTAAGGAGCTAGTAACGCACGTGGTGCATACAAAATTTTATTATTTATTTTTCACGAAAAAATTATTTTATAATAATGAAAAAGCGATTTTAAAATCGGTTCATTGTTCCTATCCATTTTCCTTCTCATATTAGGCATGTCATTTTTTTGATATTTTGACGTTTGTAAATATTTTTGTCATCATATTTAGTGAATGTCATTGCTGCTTTCTTCGTGCAGTCTTATAGAAATAATAGAAATGAAAATGAATTTACCCAAGAATATCATAGAAAATGCAGCCAGAGCTGCGAATAATTCATTGCTGGAGAAATTCAGAGTCGTAAACGACAAGGATTATGAAGTATTTAATGAATGAAAGTTGCTTCATTTCTCCTCGTACAATTAGCGGGCGCAAATGCGGGCATTATGGCCTTGGGCATAACTAGTGTGTTTATAGCAACCGTATCCTAGTTGAAATAAAGATATAATATACAAGTGAAGAAAAAAAATACATATTCTTATGTAATTTACTCTTATGCCATCAGTTTCAATAAAATAATTCCGATAAATTTCGTTTGACAAAATTATGATGCCATTACGGGTAAATTGGTGCCAGGACTGGAAATATCGAGAACGGCCCGTTAGAGATATTCAATCGTCGAAATTCCTGAATAAAAATGAAGATTTCCAGAAAATTCCATCACCTGACTTATGGATAAACGTTGACAGTTTTCGTTACGTACGTCAATTCCTCATAAATTTGGTCTGAATTATCGTCAGCTCGGCCATCCAATCACCCTCATTAATGCTAATGGAAATTCCACAGGTTTGAAAGGTTTCGGTAATGACTGTAAGAATAGTTGGCTTTGTTCTCTAATGAATAACTACGTCGTTCTGTTATTGAATGCGCATTTCCAGAATTGGGTAGGCGTAATTTGTTTCGATCTTCAAATGTCTCATTTAT